>PVKH010018858.1:0-15012 GCA_004027955.1 Chaetophractus vellerosus | reverse complement strand
CTACTCAGAATTCTTACCTCTCTCTCTAGTCTTCAATGTTAAAACCTTATCCATTTCTCAAGCCCCACTCAAATGAACTCCCTATATTAAGTTAATCCTAATAAAAAATGGTCTCTTCCTTCTTGAATCTGTGGCCATCCAATTACAAAGAGAACTTCTGCTATGTATAGAATTATAATGTCTGATCACCCATGTTTGAGTATGTACTCATACAGGTACAATTCTGTCTGATTTATCTTGACGCTTCTGATCACAAATGGCTTGTTTCTATTGGGGTCATATTACAGATCGGTTGAATGAATGAAAGGAGTGGCAATGGAGACAGGACCCTCCAAGAGTTGCTAACATAAAATTTTATAAATGATGATGATGATGATGATGATAATGTAGACAATGACTAATGTTTCTTCCATGCTTATTCTTAGAAAAGAGCTATGCAAACTGCTACATAATCACATTTTTACCCTCCCACCAATCCTATTAAGAAGGGATTATTATTATCACTATTCTACAGATGAGGAAATGGCCTCAGAGAATTAACATATCTGCCCAAGTTCATAGAGCTAGTAAGTAGTAGAGCTAGAACTTTATCCCGGGTCCATCCCACTAAAACCAATGCATCCATGCCATGGAAATGAATTTTTTCTTAACCTTCTCTGGTGGCTCCGAAAGTTAAGGCTATACCAGATTCTACTCAGGTGAAGTCGTAGTCACCTAAGAGATGGCCCAGCAAAAGACATCAAAACCCAAAGCCACTGGATGCTTTTGTGCAGGGTGTTCGTGCAGTTCATACTTCAGGAGGCACCATTTGCAAAACCTCCATGTGAACTGTGGCCCCAAAATGTGTGCAATGCCTGGCATTCGTGATACCTCTGATAACTGAGGCTTATTCAAAACAAGCACTTCTCTCACTTTCCAATCTAAGTGTGGACTGGTTAGGGGTTGCTCATCTCTCTTGTCCACCCCAGGAATTATTTTAGGCAAAAGACATATTCCAAGAGAACACTATATCTCTACCTTAGCCTTAAGTTCAGAAACAAGCACAAAAAAGAAAAGAACTTGCTGCGTGCAGTAAGAATCTCATTTACTAAAAATATTATTTACTAAAAATCTCAAAAAATATCAAATAGTAATTGTGCAATTATAATTTTACATAAATATCAAAATTATCTTTATTGCCCAAAGAATGAAAACATATTGGTGACCAGAAAATCTTTGACTTTTCTCAATGTTATTCAGTGAAGATTCCCCTAAAGAATGATTTTGATTCATCAGAGGACAGACACTGAAAAATAAATAACCTGGCAGATGCAATGCCACATGACATCTGAAAGCATATTCACTTAATCTCTGCCTCACTGTTTCATTAATCTATCTTTTTAAATATTTCCAAAGGTCTCCTCAAAGTCTTAGCTTGAGTTAACACTCTAAGCTGTTGATATTTGTTCCTTCATTTAGAAACTTTTATGCAAGTCTTTAAAAGAGCCACTTAGCCATTCACCCTGGGAAAGTAAAGATTTATTCTGAGTGAGCTTTCAAAAATCCCAATTTCTTTGATTTCATTATTCATTCACTATTGATGTTGTGGGGCAAAAGTGATGGCAATTAATTCCCATTCTGTGGGTGGAACTAGTTCTTATTTGCAAGACTCCATAGAGTATCTGCTACTCCCTCAGTAAGAGGGTGAAATCATAGTCAAAATTAATCTAAGGACCTATCTTCAATACATTTTTACCAACAACTATTTCTGTTCTCCTGTCAAAGTGTGCCTTGACTGCCCCCGTGTGCAGGTGATTTGTTTTGTCCTGCTTTCCTAATTTTTAATCACCTTATCCCTTCAGCTTCTTCACATAAGCTGCTGCTTTCATTTCAGCCCATCCCTTGTTACAACATGATGTCTTGGTTACCCAGGCCTTTTCCTACCCACTTTCTGATACCAGCATTGCCCTGCTGGCTGCCTGCCTCCTCTGTTGCTGATGTCTGTCTACTGTCATCAGATCCTCTTTCCTCTTATTGTCTATCTGGATTTCCTACTGCTTACACAACTGACCTAGACAATGCCTTACATCTGCCTCTCTTGGAAATGGCTCCTCATCTAGACAGTGAACTGCTACTGATATGGAAGTAGAGCCTTTTGGTAGATTTGAGATATTGATGACCTTTGTGGAAGCTGTTGGACAGATATTTGTGTTGATGATGGCCAAGTCTCTATTCCAGCCTAGACTTTTCCAGGTTTTCAAAATAAAATATCCAGATAATTTTGTTGTGAAGCTCTCCCTGGGTTTCCCATACTACACACATATAACTTTAATATGGTTATTGCCAATAAATCTATTCCATCTTCTGTATTCACTCTCTCCAACAATATCAGCTTGGCTAGAAACTTGAGAGTAATTCTTGACCTCAGTTTTCCTCCCCCCCCATCTGACATCCAATAACTCATAATATTCTGCCACAAAATCCAAATCATATTCTCATCTCTATCCTCCCTTCTGTTGAACTGGTTCATGGATCATCCATTTCTCAGCTCAATCACTGTCAAGCTCCAAACTTGCCTCATTCAATCTGGTCTTTCACATAGCCATTGTGAGTTATTGATTATGCAGAACTAACATGTCACTTCTCCATTCACAGTATATCCTGGATTCTCTTCACATATAGGATAAAACACATTTAAAAATGGGGGATCTGAAGAAGATGAAGCTTATTATCGTGACTCTTCATGATATAATCCCAGCTTCTATTTTCATATCCTACCAATCAGTGGCTTGCTCTCTCTGTTTCTCAGAGTTCCCCATATCACCAGTCTGGCTCTCTTCTTGGTGACTTTGTGATGTACCTCAGGATTCGTTTTTCTGTTTCTTGCTTGGTACCTGAGTCATACTTTCAGTTTGAGAATACATGATCTTCATTCAATTTGGTAAAATTCCAAGCTCTCAATTTTTTCCAAATATTTCTTGTCTGCCACTTACTCAATTCTCTTCTGCTTGAATGCCTATGGGTGTGTTTTGGAGTCGCTCAATCCTTTACCTCTCATAGCCACTCTTTCCAATTTTTATCTTTATGTACTGCATTATTGGTTGATTCCTCAGTTATATTTTCTAATAAACTAATTCTGTCTTTATCTGGAGTTAGTCTAGAGTTTATCCATTTTATTGATTTTATTTATTTCAAATACTTTGTTTCACATTCTTATAATTCTAATTAGGTCTCTTTTCAAACAAATATCCATTCTCATTTCTATTTAATCTATCTGTTTTTTTATTTCATATTTTCTTGGTACTTATTCTGAATATTATTTATATCTGCATCACTTTGAGAATATCATATATAGTTATTTTAAAGTTATTTCCAGGTTGTCCCATATTTTCATTTCATTCACGGTTTGTTTTCCTTCCAATTATTCATTTCATTGGTTTGCTTTCTTTTGTTCTTTCATATGGTTTGGAATTTGTATCTTCATCCTACTCTTGAGTGTGATTTGTTTTATTTTCTTTCTGCACACATACATCCTTATTTATGACTTCTGAAGTTATCTCTATCCAGTCACCCAGATTCTCCAGTTCACAACTAGGTCTTCTATCGGCAGTGTGGCACTTTTGTCTCATGATGAAAATGCGACAAAATGAAATAGATGCTGCCACTGAGTCACTCAGAGCTGTGAGGCTGTGTCCTCTACTTCATGTTGTTCTTGTCATAAATGACATGTTTATACATTATGAGTCCATAACCACTAATTTATCATTACATTTTATGTATTTGCCTGTTAGGTCCTATAGGCCTGTTAGTTCATTATCCTTACCAGAGATCTTTATTTCTTCATGCAACCTTGATTTATTTTCAATCGTCCTTTCTTTTAATCTGCAGAACTCTCTTTAGCATCTCTCTTAGAGGGCTGGTCTACTGGTGATGAACTCACTCAGCTTTTGTTTATCTGGTAAAGTCTTAATCTCATTCTTATTTTTGAAAGACAATTTTTCCAGATATAGAATTGTTGGTTGGCAACTTTTTGCTTTCAGGACTTTAAATATGTCTTCCTACAGCCTTCTAGCCTCCATGCTTCTTATGAGAGATCGGCCCTTAATCTTCTTGTGGTTCCCTTGTGTGTGACACATTGTTTTTCTTTTGTGGCTTTCAAAATTCTCTCTTTATCTTTGGCATTTGGCAGTCTGATTGTAATATGTGACGGCATGTGTCTATTTGTGTTTATCTCATTTGGAGTTTGGGAAGTTTTCAGCCATTACATCTTTTAAATATTTTGTCTGCCCTTTCTCTCTTTTTCCTCTTTCTGGGACTCTCATAATGTATATATTGGTATGCTTTATTGTGTTCCACAGATTCATCAGGCACTATTTACTTGTATTCATTCTTTCTTCTCTGTGCTCCTGAATGATTTCTTTAAGTTCACTGTTTCTTCCGGCAGCTCTGGTCTGCTGCTGAACCCCTTTTGGGAATTTTCAATTTCTGTTACTGTGGTCTTTAGCTCTGTTTGGTCCCTTTCCATAATTTCCATCTCTCTATTGATACTCTCTTTGTGTTCGTCTACCATTTTCCTGATTTCCTTTCATTTTTCATGAATGTTTTCCTTTAGCTCTTTGAGCATATTTAAAACTTTTTTAAAAAAGGCTTTGTCTGGTATGTTCCAGTTCTGATTCTCCTATTGATGATTTCTAATGGTATCTTTTCCTTGGCTTTTCATTTGTACTGGAATGTTACTATCATTCCCACTCAACATTTTCACCACCACTGCCTTAATTTAAGGATTAATCATATCTAAAAAGTAGCAGCATGATACCATAGAAAAACTCTGCAGACTTTTGGGTCAAATTATGTGACTTTGTTAATTTTCTTAACATCTATGAATATATATTTTCCTGACTGTAAAATGGGGTTAGTACTATAAAGCTTGCATGAGTTGATGAATTTTAGTGGCTAATTTAGTGTAGACATTAAGCCAATACTTCTTATTCTCCCATCCCTGCTCTCGTCCCTTTGCATTGATTGATGCAATTATCTCCTTACAGAAATGAAGTTTGTATGAGCTCAGAAATTTCCCTATTGCATTTTTCTTTCTCCATAACACAGTCAGAGGTTGCTGCTTGGAGGATATCTTGAAATGTAGGTTTAAAATTCCCCAAAGCTTGTTCCAGCAGCAAAAGCTACACCATGCTTTCAATAGTGGATACCTCCATCAAAGACACCCTCATAACAGGATCCTAAGATGAGTACCTATCTTAGAATCTTAGAGTTTGAAGTATGAGAACATGCTATTTAAACAATATTTCAAATAAGAGGCAATAATAGAGTCTGTGGACTAGATAGCATTGCTATAAATATGCAAGTCATGCTATAACTGTGCAAAAAGTACCAAGTTGTGTGTACATGAGAAAGGGCTGAAGGAACTTTTTCAAATCTAGTAGTTAGATTGCTTGTTCCCAGGTTCATTCTAAATGAAAAGAAATGCCAGGGATTGTTTTATTTAATTCTTTAATCTTCTATGTGTTGCTGTTTGCCTACTCTGACTAGAAATAAGGAAATGAAATTCACTTGCTTAATTCTCATTAATGTGTTAGAGGAGTGGAATGGGATGAGGTTTGTTCATCCTCATTGCTTCCTTTTTCTGGGCTGGAGGCCATAAGGCACTTGGCTTCTGGAACTCAAGCTGTTCTGTTCTTCAAATATCCCCTGACAATCAACTTATTGAGTGATCCTGATGTTGCTCCAGGGATGAGATGACAATTACAGACCCACCAGGAAGCAAAAAGGTGGCGAGAACAGCAGTTACTATCCAATGGTGAGGATTCAGGGATTTGTTAGAATATGAGTGTGAGGCAGGAGTGAGAAAGAATAGTGTGTTTCAGCAGTGAGGATAGGCTAACTTTGATGTTTAAATGTATGTAAAATATGATTCTACGCAACAATAAATGTAGTCTTAGCCATAGGAGAAAGGGCTAGAAAAGAGAACATGTATAAAGTAGGAAAGAAAACTAAAGCAGAGGCCTTGGAGAGAGGCCCCTTCTACTGCCATCAGGAGGCAGGGGCACTCCTCTTCTGCAGACCCCACAAGCGAGAGGGAACATCAGAGTGGGAGACGCTGGAACATATTTTACTTTGAAGGTGGAGTTGAAGCCAAACTTCCGTCAAGACTGGCTGAAGATTGTTCAGTTTTTAGAACTGCTTCCTTTCCTCCAATATGTGACTCTTGGATTCTATGAGTAATGAAGTTTGGGAGGAGATCAGCAAGCAGGGAAAACCACTGTTTATGAAGTGATTTGATAATTGTTTTTCATGACTGAGTGGATGTATTCTGTATTAAGTAGCAACTTTCAGGTAAATGATATTTTGCTACTAGTTCTTTGGGGCATTTAAAAATAGTAGAAGGAAGAAAATCTGGTTTTATCTCTCTTTCAAATAAATATATTTAGCAAATTATTTTCCATGTGTCCATCAAAAAAAGTAAATTTGTAAAAACTGAAATACATAAACAAGCATAGCAGATGGGTGTAGGATGTGACCCATTTAAGCTTGAGCAGTTTGTATTTGTTTATTTCTCCTCTGTGAGACAATCATTTCATACATGATTCAAGAAATGAGAGAAGCCGTGACACCTCCATTGTGTTGCTCAGCTAGAAACAATTCCCCAGATTCTTTGAATTAAAGCTAAAAGGAAATTAAATATATTAGGTTCCATTTTTTAATGAAATTCCAATGAGTGGTCTTTGTTTCACACTATATTTCATCTCCTCTTGTTCTGAGCAGGTTGAGAAAATGGTTGTTTTTTTCCTTTTTCCTTTTAAGAGGGGGACCATGTAATATCAAACCATCAAAGTGAGCCAGAGAAAGCTACATAAGGCCATTTTATGTGTATTTTTAAACGATTATTGCATTTGAAACTGGAATTTAAAATATCTTCATAATTTCCTCTTTTACTTTCACTTTAATAAATACTATTTTCCAAGGGCTAAAAAAGCCTAATTTTCTAGAACATTTTGTATAAAATCAGATCCAAATCCCAAACATACCAATAGCAACTGCCACACTTCCTTTTACATAACTCTTGAGAATATTAAGACATTTCATACCAAATTTCTATGTTAAAGGCTTGTCAATAGGATTAAATTCGACCCAGAGCAAGGTGGCAAAAATATGTCATCCAGTAGTTATTAAAACAGCATGAGTGCAAATGGACTCCGTCCAGTTCCGATGAAAATTATAAACAATTAAAAGTACATGAGTTACAATGCCCAGAGCTGAGAGCTGAGGACATTACTGCACACTTGAGATAAGTTTGGGAACTGAAGAAGCAATTGTTTCACAGTATGACATGAAAATAACAGACAATATTTGCGTCTGCAGCGTCAAGCACAATCTTGTGTGGCTTTATCATGTGGAGGATTATTTTTTTTTCTTCAGGCTGGCAGAAGGATGAGTGATGCATAATGGCAGTGGTGAATAGTTTTTGGAATAGATTAGTAGGTGACGTCACAGATAGAGGACTATTTATCACCATAATTTAGCACGAGATGCAACACAATGGCTTGATGGATGCATTTTATGGTTTTCAGCCAATCATAATAATGGACCTATTGACTAAAGTTTTATGTGTCCTTTACACATCCTTCATGTTTTAGAAAACAAAAACAAAAACAAAACAGGAACCATACAGGGGAAGAATGAGTGATAAGCCAGAAAGTACCAGCCTTTTATGCTTTTTGCCATCTCAAGTTCCCTTGCCCAGTCCCTGAGGCTCTATGTTCCAACTCCTGAAGGCCAAGGAGGGAGCCAAAGCTAAATTAAAGGAAGCATCAGAGGTGAGAGATAATGTTGTTCTCTCCCACCATGGAGGTCAGTCAGCAGGGAACAAAGTCATTTGAGGAGCTGGATTGCTGTCACTTCCATAGCGATTGTTCCTAAACAAGGGCAGTCATGCTGGTCAGGAAAGGGATATTTCATATTTCTTTCAGAGAATTTCTTAGCTGGTGGGGTCTGGAAGGATGACAAAGGAGGGCAGAAAACATTCCTTAGAGAAAGCTGTGAATTAGTCATGTAAAAACCAGGCATTTACTTAAAGATGATAGAGTACGTTTTGTCTTTTTTTTTTCTATCCACAAATACTGTTACTATAAAAGGAAACCTTCTTCTTTCCTTTGGTGTTTTGGGCTACTATAAAAGGAAACCTTCTTCTTATGATTATTTGTCAATTGATTCACTTGAGCATAGCTGGAGAATCGCTACCCCAACATTCTTTCCTGGACAAAAATGGGGCACAGAATGTAGAGGTTTTGGATATTATGTGATTGAATGTTTAATCATTTCTCTCGCAGCAAACCAGGGCGAGTATTCTTTTTTCATTTTAATACAGCAAGCAAAATATATAGTATATGATGAGGTGATGACAAATGCCCTGCCAATAAGTAGTTTCCTCCATCTCAGAGCATAGAATCCCCTCACTTACTGACTGCTTGGTCCCTTGTCTGCAGAGTGAGGGTAATGATGATATCTTTAACCACATAGGAAGACTGCGAGGGTCAGATAGGTGACGTAAAGAAAAAGCAATTACCATGTACTGAATGCCTACTATGTGTGAGGCATTGTCCATGTTGTAACCCATTTCCTCCCCGACGCCTGTGCTATGGCATTGGGGTGGACAGCAGAGTGCCTAGAGTAGGGCAGCTGGGTGTCACTCTTGGGGCATGGTCATGGTCTCTGAAACATCAGGAACAGTTTAGCTTCTGCAATCCTCAGTTTCCACTTCTGTAAAATGGAGTTGCTATTAGTACTTAGTACTTGCCACGTCAAGTGACACTGAGAATTAAATAAGTTGATGAATATAAAGAACATGCTGTAATAAGTAATAAATCAATAGAGATCACTGTTAGGATAATCCTGCTCGTGGCGTCTTTTAGGAGGTAGCCTGGCAGTAATGAAGAGACCACCTCAGTTCTCTTTTCACCGTGGAGGATATATAGCTGCACATGTTAATGCTCCTTTTCTATGGAGTTGTGCTTTTCATATTTACTCCAGTGTGTGAAATCTGAGTTGTAAATGGGATAAAGTCTATTTTAAAAGGGCTTTGGGAAGAAAGAAATTTTTCTTTGTGAACAGTGGGCAGATGAGTAAATGCCCTCCTTATCCATCTATCCGTCCGTTCAGCTAACCTTTTTGAAATCATTACCTTATGTAGTGGGCCAGATGACTCTGGAAATTTCTAATCCTCATACTTTGCCTTGGCAAAGTGCTTTTAAATTAAAAATCTAAAAGCATCTTACCAATATTAGCTCATAACTCATTAGAATTAACCTAAGATCCTCGGTTCAATTTAGTCCCATGAAGCTAATTTACGAAAGCATTTCTCACTCTTGCCCTTTGGGTGGCTTTTATAAAATGGTTACAATTTGTTTCCAAAGAGTACATGCATTTGCACCAGAACCACACTGTATTTTAATGTTCGTTTCACCAGAAAATTTAAAATAAAACTTGCAATATCGAAAGAAAAAAGTAAAATAGGTATTCAACAAATTGAAGAAAATTCCTGAGCTTGAAATGAGAAATAATGTATATGGCATCATATAAACAGCAGTAGATTATAGATTATATAGAGTGTATGAAAAATATTTTAAAACAAATTTGAGATTTTTTTCCAAGGAGATACACTTAACCTCTTAGGAGACCTAGTGAAGTGAAATTCATGTTTTAATTACCTGAAGAGGGTATTTAAAGAGACACATACATGAGAATTGGAGGCACTGTGCCAAGAGAATGTTCTTGTAAATCAGTGAAACTGATGAGGCAGAGTGTTCGGTTGAAAGTAAAAGAACAAATAAATAAAAATAGTATCAGAGAGAGAACATGGATTCTGCATTCCAGGTACGACATCAGGATAAGAAACAAGTTGTCTTTTATGATAGTGGAAATGAATTATCTGACTACATGATATAATTCTCACTCAGCTGTGAGTATAGCCTTTGAAAAATTCTTGACTTATCCCACATTTTACAATTTTATTTCATGCCTTGCTACCAAGTCTTGTCAAGCTAAGCCATTTTCATTTTGTGATAGATCCGGGAAAGTCTTTAGACCAAGTGAACGTGGATTCCAGCAATACATTTGGCAAGATCTGTGGTTATCTTTTGGACAAAGGTGTTAAGATATGGGTGAGAAAATTGATAAGAACATTTGTAATTATTTGATGGCTTGCCAAAGGATTCTGTTCAATGAAACAAAGTTTATCTTTAGAGAATTAAGTAGGGTTGTCCTTCTGTCCATGGCCTTATTTTGTTCTGTATTTTTACCAATGACTTTGATGATGACATAGATGGCTTACTTATCTGATTGGTAGATGACAAGAAAAAGATGGGATAACTAGTTTATGATCCAAAAAGATCTTGAAATGCTGTAATCATGAGTCAGATATAATGAAGTACAATCCAAAAATTGAGAAATATAAAGATATACACTTAGGAGCTTCAAATCACACTGCTTTATGACCAGATAGAAAAAATGTAGCTAAACTGTAATGATACATCTAATAAAGACTCAATGTTTCATTGGTCCTGAAAACTGTACTAGAAAAGCTGTGTGATTCATAGACATTGATGCAGCGCCACTATCAATAAGATGCCAGACTAACTCTCCCCTGTGCTGGTCAGGCGAGACCTGGACCATTTTGTTTCATTTTAGAATCTGTATTTTTAAAAGACATTGATGAACTGATATACAGTCAGAATTATTTTGTGTGACTACCGATGGCAGAGTTTGGTACAATATTTGTAAAATATATGGTGGAAGGTGAGGGTTTGTTATTGTGACAGGTTTTGAATCAGTAATAGGAAGATACTCCTAAAAGCTAGATGGGCTGGAAGAAGGTTAGAAATATTATAAAGGACTTAGGAATAGGTTAATGTGTTGGACTAGCAGCCAATGATGTTATTTCTATTCCAAGATTCTAGAAATCTAGCAAAATTCTGCTTCAGATAATCCATGGAGATGAAATTTGATATTAAAGAAATGAATTAGAGAATGAGTTAGCATTACAAAAACCTTGAGCCAAAATCTCTGGTTCTCTGCCAAGTGTTTTTTACATTATGTTTTTCTATACCCTGTTTCAAAGCTGTGTGAAAAGAAAAAGGCCCTCAGATGGTAATTAGCCTCTGAACTTTTATTTAATTTGGAGTTTGAATGTGTTTACTTCTTGTCGATAGGGGCTTTTAGGCTGACACCTGGAGATAGCCCACATGTTCCAAATCCTCATTGTAGGTTTCAGAGATGCCCCCAAATTCCCACTTTATTTGACTTTTACTGAGTCTCTGCTGTTTGCCAAACCTTGTTTTAGGTGCTAGGAATAAAAACATTGACCACAAGCACAATCTAATGGCTCATAGTTGCATATACTTTGTTTAAATATTGCTGTCAGCCATGAACAATCATTTTTAGAAAGCAAAGAGCAAGAACCTTTTATGTCAAGGTCATTTTCATGAAAGATATCCGGATTTTTCTGAAATAAGCAATGTTGTTGTTTTTGTTTTCCTAAAATTAGCAATACATTCAATACATTGTTCCATGTCTTGCCTTTGATTTTACTTTGATTTTTCACAGTAGAGCATGTTTCAAAGGTCAGTGCCATATATCACATCTTAGTTATCTTTGATAAATGACAATTCTGTCGCAGTGTAGGTGCTAAATAAATACTTGCTGGACTTTAAAGTTTATTCATTATCAGACTGAAGGAAATATGTAAAGTTTTCACAAGTGACCCTACATTAGATTCGAAACCATTAAAAGGACATTAGAGGGACAATTGCTGAACTTTGAATAAGGTCTGCAGATTAGATAATGATCATGAATTAATATTCACTTCCTGATTTTAATCAATGAACTATGGTTATTAATATTAGTTAATATTAGAAATATGTTAACAATGTTAACAGGTAATCTGGATAAAGTGTACATAGGATTATTTGTATTATTATTTGTACTATTTTTGCAAATGTTATATAAGGCTGAAAAATAATAAAAGAAGAGGAAATGATTTTTTTTTATGACATTTCTCAGAGGTCTCTAACAAAATAGAATAGGGTAAGGTAAATTTGTATTTTCCTAAGGCCTCATATTTATGAGAGAAGAGGAAGTGGCCCTGCATCTTGCATAAATCATAAGCATGTTATCAGGTACGATTGGCAGGCATCACCTGGGATTAGCAGTATCAGATCACAGGATGGTAGTTAAGGAAAAGGCCATTTGACCACCTGAACTTTATAACTCTGTCAACCAAATTTATGTGGAGTGAGTTCTCTATTTAATTGTATAGAAAGTAGCCTAAAAGATGACTTCAAGCTGACTAGGATTTAATTTTCAATGCTAACCTTCAATTAATTTGTAACTTTTTTGGCACTTGGTTTGCTGGAATGGCTGTAATTATGTTGTTTTCTGAACGGTGAATTCATTCAGGGCGTACTCTCCAGACTGTTTATACAGCTGGAAAATAGCAATGGTAATAGATGAGGGGATAGAAGTTAATAAGGAACTTACTTTAAAAATTCAGTTATCTGTGTGTATTTTTAAGTGTCTTGTGAGCTATTCTTGGGTAACTTAAACTAAAATTTTTACGGCCACCATTTTAAATGAGCTAGTAATAAAACTGCTAGATGTTCTAATATTTTAAATGCTGTCTTGGACTCAAATGCATACATGCCATTGCAAAGAAGGCAGCGTAATGCCTTTTTAATCCTCAGTTCCCCATTTGCTAAAGAAAACCATATTGGTTTTCCATTAAGGAAACCAAGCCTGTCATCTGCACATTTCTACTTAACCAGAGGTGCTCTTAGTGTTTTCTGGAATTCTTTCTATGATCAATTCAAACCCAGGCAGGATGTACTGCTGCCATATTGGATTTAGCAGACGAATCATAAAAATTGCCTATCAGATGAATGAAGAGCAGCTGTATCAAGGATCGTCTGAGTTTTATATTATAATACATATAGTCACACTTTGCTTTCTATTTAAACAAAAGCACACTCATTACCAGTAGTGATTTCCTTTTGTTCATAAACATACACAGTGTGGTTTGAAATCTTTCCTATAACAAACTACTAATTTCAAGACCAACCACTTAGAGTGAGGTTGATTCTTTCATTGCTCTTGAAAAAGAGTTTCCAACTCTAATTCCCTAGTGAGGCTGGTTCTGCTGGTCCAGGGACCATACTCTGAAAACCATTGCTCTTGGGCAGGAGTCGACAAAATGTGGCCCATGGGCAAAGCTAGTTGCCCACCAGTTTTGGTAAATAAAATTTTATTGGAACCAAACCATGCCCATTCATTTGCATATTGGCTATAGCTGCTTTGGCACTATAATAGCAGAGGTGAGTGGTTGTAACAGAAACTATATGGCCTGCAAAGCCTAAAACGAATTATTGTCTGGTCCTCTACAAAAATTTTGCCGATTCCTGCCATAAGGAGTTACCAATAGCTCTGTTATCAAGTGTGATGGAGGTATGGATATGGAGAGCTCTGGACAACAGAACAGCCCCACCTCTTTCTCTACCAGTCACCAGCCCTCCTGCTCCTGCCTCTTCTTCTTTTGCAAAGTCAGCTCTCAGAAAAGGCTCTGCTGTCACTCATTTACCACTTATTCACGTCCTTCTCAGAAGGTATTTGCATCTTAATGCTTCTTTCTCATTACAGGACCAAAAAAAAGAAAAAAAAAAAAACTTGTCCTCTGTGAAATACATTCGCCATCTCCCAACCTAAAGGAGACTTTATTTTGCCAGGGGGGTCAGGGAGCTTGGAAATCCCCCCTTCTCTGTGTCAGTGTGAGGCTGGCCCCTTATATAAGCATATCCTCCTGCCAAAGAGCACTCATAAGAAAAAAGAACTTTCTCTTGTTTTGTAGCAGCGACTTCTCATTGTGTCCTTCTATGATGGGCCTGAGGCCTTTGCCCCAATGGATAAAATCCATTTTTTAACATCATTACAGGATTGAAGCAGAAAAGTCAGTTTCACAGATACTTAAAGGTTTGCTCTCAACCAAGTCAGGTAGCAGTCCTCCCAAAGGACCATGATAAAATTATTATTTCCTGGGTTAGACACCTAGACTCTGGGAATGTTTGATGTTCAACAGCTCCTACATTTCCTGCCTTTATTGTCTGCCCACCCAAATGATTTGCATTGCACAGATGTCATTTTTTTCAAAAAATTTTTTATTTTTAAAGGTGCTTTAGAGTACATAAATGCTACATAAAAAATATAAGGGATTCCCATATGCCCCACTCCTCCCCCTCCCACACCTTCTGACATCAACATCCCTCAGTGTGGTACATTTGTCACAATTGGTGAACACCCATTGAAGCATTGCTACCAACCATGGACTACAGTTTATACTATAGTTTATACTCTGTCCCACACATCCCTGCAGGTTATGACAAAATGTACAATGGTCTCTATCTGTCACTGCAATGTCATGCAGGACAACTCCAATGTAAAATGCCCCCATATTATACCTATTCTTCCCTTTCCCATCCCTCAGAACCTCTGGTGGCCACTGGCTTTATATCAATGATAAGAGTTCTTCCACTGCTAGAATAATAATAAGTCTAAGTAGAATAATAAGTCTACTTTAGTCCATTGTTCATTCCACAATCTTGAGGATTTTGGATGGTGATACCCACTCTGCTGCTATTTGAGAGGGAGCTTAGATCCCATGGGGCAGATGGATGGAGCTATCTTGCTTGCAGTTTCAGACACTCTCTGTTCCTCAGGATGGACGTTGTCCATCGTCATCTCCTTGTTAGTTGTCCTGGATGAGTCCAGTGAATTGGAGAGTAGGTGTTACACTCTGCTGAAATTCAGGACCCAACTGGCACATGGATGAGCCAAAGATTTAAGTCTCCAGGACATACATTTATCAAGTTAGCACTAATTATAGATTCATATAAAAGGGGCAGGAGAGCCATGTGTAAAGAACCTATAAATGAGACTAACTCTGTTACTCTGGGGAGCATAAATTCCAAAGTAAGG
>PVKH010018857.1:0-15013 GCA_004027955.1 Chaetophractus vellerosus | reverse complement strand
GCTAGGAGAGGTCCCCGGGAACCGAACCCAGGGCCTCCCATGTGGTTTCCCAGCGCGCTCTTTATCCACTGAGCTATCTAGCCGGGCCCGAGAGAGTCATTCTTAAGATGATAGTTTCTTCTTCTCCTTGGGGCCTCACAGGGACCCAAGCTTTCCACAGGTTTGCCCAATGGCCATTTTCTTGGTTCCGCCCTCATCAAGCATTTGGGTGGTGACCAAGCTCCAGACCTTACCTTCCAAGAGTATTAGAATGATGGCCCCAGTTTCCCCAATCTCTGAGGCACAGTCTTGACCCCTGAGTCCAGGGAGGTGGCAGCAATATTCTCCCTAACCTCTAGCATACAGGCCCAATCTCAAAATGGTGAAGTGGGAACCTGGCCCTCTAAACTATGAGGAACAGCCCCACCCTTCTCAGAGCAGTGGGGTGATGACCTTACTCTCCCCAACCCATGGGGAACAGGCCTACCCCCTTCAGAGCAGTGGGGTAGTGACCTAACTCTCCCCAACCATGGGAGAATAAGCTCCACCCTCTCTGTAGGTTGGAGGGGGGGAACTATCCCTGAAGAGAAGGCTGGAACATCCACCCTCATCAAATGCTGGGACAAACACACTCCCTCTGTATATATGTGTGGGGTCCCTCTCTTGGCCAAAGGAGATTTCTTAATTCCAGACCTCAGCTTCCATGGTTTCCCTCTTAGAACCATTTTTCCTTCCATCTCTACCCTTCATGTCCCTTTTAGTCCAGGTTGACAATGGTTTTGTTCATAGAGTTGTCTCAAAAAGTTTGTTGGTTTAGCATGCAGGAAGCAGAGGTCCAAGCCATCGGTCAGTAAGACTTTCCACAAGTCTTTCCTGGATTACTGCATTTTCAATCCTGACTTACAAGTTCCAAGTTTATTTTTTTTTTTCCAAGTTTAGTTAATTCTTCAAATGGAGCACTCTCATCAGGGGGCTTGATTTCCAGAAGCTTCAAATTTCCAGAATCAGTCTCTGGTTTCATTGTGCCCAATAATTCAGTTCTCACCTAATCTCTTCTCTCTTGTATTTTGCTATAAGTTACAAGGAGAAGCCAGGCCACATTCTCCAAGTTTACTTTGGAAAAATCTTCAGCTAAATATCCAGGCTCAACATTTTCAAATTCTGCCTTCCATTAACATCAAGAATCAATCTTGCTAAGTTCTTTGCAAATTTAAAACAAAGATGGCCTTTCCTCTAGTTTCCAATCATAGTTTCATCATTTCCTTCTAAGGCCTTATCAAAATAACCTTAGAGGGGCTGGCTGGATTTCCCAGTGGATAGGGCACTGGCATACCACATGGGAGGCCCCAGGTTCGGTTCCCGGGGACCTCTCCTAGGGGGCAGACCGCCTTGAGAATGACAAGCCGCCATGGGCGGGCCGGAGCCACCGTGGGCAGGGCAAAAAAAGCTGCCATGGACAGGGCAAAAGCCACCATGGGCAGGGCAGGTCGCCCGCAAATGGAGCGCAGTCAGCCACCTGCGAACTGAGAGCCGGCCGTGAATGGAAGCAGAAGCCGCCCACAAGCGGGGAAAGCCTCATCTGCGCAGTGACCAGTCTCGGTGCGTAGCCACAGCAGGGGGGGGGAGGGGAGATATGTAATAAAAGAAATAAATCTTAAAAAAAAAAAGAAAGAACCTTAGACTCCATATTCCTACCAACAGTCTTTTCAAAGGAGTCTAAGCCTTTTCCATCAAACATCTCACAATTCCTCCAAAAAATACCCCTTACCCATTTATAAAACTGTTCCAGAAATTTTGGTAATTGCATCAGACTGTACCCCACTCTCCTGGTATACCAAATTCTGTATTAATCTGACAAGGGGGTACTGATGCAAAGTACCAGAAATCTGTTAGTTTTTATAAAGGGTATTAATTTGGGGTAAAAGTTTACAGTTACAAGAGTTAAACTCAAGGTTGCTTTCTCACCAAAGTCAGTTGAAGCAAGATGGTCACAGATCTCTCCAAGGGTTCAACCTTCCATCTCTCTCAGCTGCAGGTTGGCATAAGGCTTGTCTCTCTGGGCTTCCTCTCTCTCCTGGCATAGGGCTCATTTCCTTCTGGGTCTTCTATATCAGTCTTGACTTTCTTTCCAAGGTCAGCTATAAACTATCTGACAAATGGCTCATCTCTCCCTGGGGCCTTAGGATAAAAAATGACAGCACTCTCTCTCTTCCTGCATGTCATCTTGAGCTAGTGTCCACTGATATCAGCCGACCAAGCGGAGTCTTACTGACATAGACCAATCAGAAGCCCTAAATTGATTTGATCAAATAAACTTAATCAGAGGCCCCTCACTGAATTTAATACAGTCAAAGGTTATCACACCCAGAGGAATAGATTAGTTTATAAACAAAATCTTTCTCTTTTGGGGATTCATAATTAACCTCAAACTGTCACAGGTGTATATAAGAATCCTGTATTTTATGGATGATAGTTCTGTAAGTCCACAACTTCTCTAATAAGGTTTTTAAAATTGTATTATGTGTTAGATCATATTCTGAGCTCTGATAATACCTGAAACATAGGAGGCACTGGTACAAATTTAATGGTTTGTCTTCTATATTCAACTTCATGAAAAACAGGATCATCTTTAGCTTGCAGCACCTAACACAGCTCCTGGAATGTGGTACCTTCCTTTTAACTCTCCTATGAACTCATTGAAACTTTGTGGATTTCTGAAATTTTCAGACACTGTGTAGTTTGGTAAAAATAACACCAGAATAAGAATCATGAGCTCTGTTCAAATTTCAATTTTGTCGCCATGAATCTAGGTATGTATTTAGACCTCCTAGACTTCATGCTTCTTCATCAATTCAGAATTCAATCTCTAAATTTTATTTCTCTCTATGACTTCCTGAAATACTCCTGGTACATTAATCAGAATTGGTTTAGGTACAAGGAAGAGAAACTCAATCCATACTAGTTTAAGCAATAACAATTGGAGTAGCTCACATATTTGAAATAATAGGAACCCCAGCCTCTGAACTCAATACTGCCAGGTTACTATCCCCCACTCTCTCTCTCTCTGCCTTGTGGAGGTGGGGGCAGAAAGGCAGAGAGAAAAAGAAGGGTGTGTGTGTGGCTATGTGTGTGTATATATTTTCACATGGTATACAGAATCTCTTTATGATTAAGAAAAAATACAATCTGTATCAGAAATTTATGTCTTCCCAATTGTGTTTGATTGATTAATGACCCTAATTTAGACATTTTCTTAATCTTAATCCACATTCCTGTTCATGTGAACCCATTATACATAAGATGTCTTGAAGATGTTCTTTTTAGTTTAGGTGTGGCACAACTGAGTGAGGCTGGGTCTTAATCTGTATTGTTGGAGGCTTTATGAAGAACTAGGAAATCACAGAAGCTAGAAAAAAGAGGGCATCTCAATGTGACATGAGGCATAGATGCAAGCCAAGGAACTCCAAGGATTGCCAGCAAGTCAGCACCAGATACCACCAACTCTGGGAGGGAGCAAGATTTCTAGCTTCCAGAACTATGGCATAATACATTCCTATTGTTTCAGTCAAACCAGTTTGTGATATTTGTGATAACAGACCAAGAAAACTAAGATACCAGTTGTAGTAGTCATCCAAAGGGGTGTTGATGCAAAGTACCATAAATCTGTTGGCATTTATAAAGGATATTTATTTGAGATAGAAGCTTACAGTCACAAGGCCATAAAGTGTAAGTTACTTAGCTCACCAAAAGTCTTTTGCCATGTATTGGAGCAAGATGGCTGCTGGTCTCTGGGGTTCAGCCTTCCTCTTCCTCCTAAAGAAGAACCGTGGTCCCAGCTCCTTCCATTCTCTCTCCCCAGGGCTTGTTTCTCTCTGGGCTCAACTGCTCTTCTGGCTCCACAAGGCCAGCTGTAAGCTATCAGGCAAGTGGCTCATCTTTCTTCATGGGGCCTCTGCGGTGTCTATGGAGCCCTCTCTATTCCTCCGTGTTCTTCTCTTGTATATTTATTTCCTACAGCTCCAGCATCAAAACTCCAACGGTCTCCTCTCCCTGTTAGTTTCTCTGTGAGTCCCCACCTACCAAGGGGGCAGAGACTCAACGTCCCACTGACATGGCCCAATCAAAGCCCTAATCATAATTTAATCAAGTAAAAGTGAAACCTCTGAAGTTAATACAATCTAATATGCCCAGAGGAACAGACCAGTTTACAAACATAATCCAATATCTGTTTTTGGAATTCATAAACAATATCAATCTGCTACATCAGTTTTGTCATTTTAACCAAAACATTCATGTGCCAATCCCGGAAAAAGTTTTTATTGGCTCTTCTTGGGTCATGACTCTACCCATTGGAAGCATCATTGTTATGAAGGGTGTAAGGTATCATTTCTTAGACATTAGATTGTTTAATATCGTTTTATGTGTTTAATATTGTTTTAAATATTTTTTTTGTAAGATTTTATTTATTTTTATTACATATCTCCCCTTCCCCCCACTGCGGCGACGTGCCGAGAGTGGTCACTGCGCAGGCGCGGATTTCCCCGCTTGTGGGCGGTCTCTGCATCCGTTCACGGCCGGCGCTTGATTCAGTTCGCGGGTGGCTAGCTGCGCTCCATCCGCGGGCGACCTGCCCTGCCCGTGGCGGTTCTTGCCATGTCCGTGGCAGCTTCTTGCCCTGCCCACGGCGGCTCCGGCCCGCCCATGGCGGCTTGCCATTCTCAAGGCGGTCTGCCCGCTAGGAGAGGTCCCCGGGAACTGAACCCAGGGCCTCCCATGTGGTATGCCGGCACCCTATCCACTGGGCTATCGAGCCGGCCCCATATTAACATTTCAAAAACATTATCACACCTCAGTGGTTTCCTTTTCTAATATCAAGAAATAATAGGAGACTGTGCTGCTACAATGCCTGGCAGTCATGTCTCATTTTTCCTTATCCACTGGGCTATCGAGCCGGCCCCTGTTTTAAATATTAAATCATTAGATATTTGAATTAGGTAAAAATACTCACACAAAGTAATCTGTGACTTCAATCTTACAATAACTGTCACTTGAATATGATTCTTCTTTTGACAAAAATCTGTTAGATGATTTCTTTCATGCCCAGATCTGCATTAGAAGGCTCTTTTTAAAAAGTGGAAGGGGTATTTTTTTTTTATCATAAAAGCAAAACATGGTTATTGGACATTTAGGAATTATAAGTGAAGAACAGTTATTTAAAGGGCTGCATTTGTAGTCCAGGAAAGCTCAGCTTTGGGGAGCCAATGGAGAAGTTCCTGATGCCTTTCCTCATTACCTTCCCAGGACTCTTTGGAGCCAGTCTGTGCCCCCTTTATGGGTCCCTTACCCTGTTTTAGAGAAAGAACTAAATGATATAAGGAAAACAATGAATAAGCAAAATGAGAGTCTTAGTAAAGAGAAATATTTTAAAAACCAGAGAAAATGGCTACTCCTCCAAAGGAGTAGAAGAAGATCGTGATGATGAGGAAATGTCAGAAGATGAAGAAGACAGCAGTGGAGAAGTGGTTGTCATCCCTCAGAAAAAAGGCAAGAAGGCCATAATAACTCCAACAAAGAAGATGGTGGTTTCCCCAACAAAATAGCTGCCATTGCCACATCTGCCAAGAAAGCAGCTGTCACCCTTAGCAAAAAAAAAGCAGCAGCTGTATCGGCCAAGAAGATGGCTACACCAGTCAAAGCAGTAGCAACACCTGTCAAGAAGGTAGCCATACTTGGCAAGGCAGTAGCAGTGGCAACCTCTGGTAAGAAGGGAGCTGTGGCCGCAGACAAGGGGGCAAAGGCAAGAATGCCAAGAAGGATGACAGTGGTGAGAAAGAGGATGAAGACAGTGAGGAAGAGGATGAGGATGAATTTGAGACAGCAGTGATGAAAGCCATAGCTATTGCTTCTGTCTCAGAGTTTGAGGACAATGATAAGGATGAAGAAGGTGAAGATGAGGATGAATATGACGAAGAAGATGACTCTGAAAAAGCTGTGGAGACTACACCAGCCAATGAAAGAAAGCTACTGAAAAAGTTGTTCTTGTGAAGGCCAGGAGCATGGTTGAGGATGAAGAGGATGAAGAGGAAGATGATGATGATGTTGATGAAGAGGAGGACAATGAGGAAGATGATGATGAGGATGATGATGACAAGGAAGAGGAGGAGGAGGAGGAAGAGGAGGAAGAGTCTGTCAAAGAAGCAAATGAAAAATGAAAAAAAAAAAACATGTCCAAACAGAAAGCAGCTCTGAAAAGCAAGAAACAGAAAATAGTGGAAGCATTAGAAAATACAGCTTTCAGTCTCTTTGTTGGAAACCTGAACTTCAAGAAATCTCGTTAAAAACAGGGACCAGTGACCTTTTTGCTAAACATGATCTTGCCATTGTGGACGTCAGAATTGGTGTGTCTAGGAAGTCTGGCTATGCGAGTTTTGAATCTGTTGAAGGCCTGGAAAAATCCTTGGAGCTCACAGGTTCAAAAGTCTTTGGCAGTGAAATTAAATTAGACAAACCAAAGGGAAAAGACAGTAAGAAATATTGAGATGCCAGAACACTTTTGGCCAAAAATCTGCCTTACAAAGTCAATCAGGATGAATTAAAAGAAGTGTTTTAAGATGCTGTGGAGATCAGATGAGTCAGCAAGGATGGGAAGAGTAAAGGGGTTGCTTATATTGAATTTAAAACAGAAGTTGATGCAGAGAAAAACTTGGAAGAAAAGCAGGAAACAGAGATCAATGGGCCATCTATTTCTCTGTACTACACAGTAAAGAAAGAGCAAAACCAAAACAAGACTTTAGAGGTGGAATGAATAGTACTTGGAGTGGTGAATCAAAAACTGTGGTTTTAAACAGCTTCTCTTACAATGAAACAGAAGAAACTTTTCAGGAAGTATTTGAAAATCTAACTTCTATCAAGGTTCCACGGAACCAAAATCGCTAAAGGGCATGCATTTATAGAATTTGCTTCATTTGAAGAAGCTAAAGAAGCTTTAAATTCCTGTCATAAAAGAGAAATTGAGGGCAGAGCAATCAGGCTGGAGTTGCAAGGGCCCAGAAGATCACCTAATTTGAGAAGCCAGCCATCCAAAACTCTGTCAAATGTCTCCCTGAGGACACTAACCGTAAAGAGAAATCGAAGGAGTCATTTAATGGCTCCATACATTACAGGATAGTCACTGACCAGGAAACAGGGTCTTCCAAAGAGTTTGATTTTGTAAACTTCAACAGTGAGGAAGACACCAAAGCCACCAAGGAGGCCATGGAAGATGATGAAATTGATGGAAACAAAGTTACTTTGAACTGGGCCAAGCCTAAGGGTGAAGGTGGATCCAGGGATCGTGGTCAAGACAGAGGAGGATTTGGAGGCTGAGATGGTGGCAGAAGAGGCCAAGGTAGATTTGGTAGTGGCAGAGGCTGAGGAGATTTTGGAGAGTTAGGAGGCTTCTGAAGAGGCAGAGGAAAAGGAGGAGGTCACAAACCACAAGGAAAGAAGTTGAAGTTTGAGTAGTTTCTTCAGTCTCTGTCTGTCTATCCCTTTCCATTTGAAAGAAAGGACTCTGGGGTTTTTACTCTGTAATCTGATCAATGTCAGAGCCTTCTGAAGACATTCCAAGATAGTATAAAGTCCTGTGGTATTCTTGGAAATCTGTATAGATAGCATTTCAAAGGAGATGCCCTGTTGCTTTTGACTGGATATTCATATAAACTTTTAAAAGAGAAGAGCGACTTTATATTAAGTTTCATCCTATGAACAAAACCATTTTTCCCCAATGAATAGTTTTTTGCATTGAGGAATGTAAAGGAAAGCAGAATGTTTTATCATGATTTTTGCTTCAGTGACTTTGTGACAAATTAAAATTCGTAACCTCTGGTGCCAAAAAAAAAAAAATGAGAGCGATTAAGGCATTTTCAGATAAACAAAAGCTAAGAGAGTTCATCACCACTACACCTGCCCTACAAACAATGATAAAGGGTGTTCTCAGCCTGAAAGAAAGGACACCATACAGTGGTTCAAAGTGTATAAAAAAAATCAAGACCTATGTACAAGGTAATAATTTGGGTAATTATGACTGACATTACTATTGTGTTATATTTGTTGGTATTGACTCCACTTCTTATTTCTTACAGGTGCTAAAATGCAGGTGGATGGAAAGTAATGATAAATCAATATTTTTGTATATACAATGTACAAAGATATAAGTGGTAATAAGTATTAAAAAAGGAGGGAAAAAGAGGGGTATAGGAAAATTATATATGCATGTTATTGAAATTAAGCTGGTATCAAACAAAATATGATTTTTATATATTTAGCGTGTTAAATTTTAACCTCCTGGTTTCCATAAGGAAAATAGATGAAAAATATATCAAGATAGAAATGAGAAGGCACTCAATATGATACAATACAAAAAATCAAATAAATGTAAAGTAAGCAATAACAGAAGTGAGGGACAAAAGCAGGTATAAGATTCATAAAGGCTAAACAGCAAAATAGCAGAAGGAAGGTCTGTATTATCAGTAGTGACTTTGAATGTAAATGGATTAAATTCTCCATCAAAAGGCAGAGATTGGCAGAATGGGTAAAAAAGTATAACCCAACTATATACTCTCTGCAAAAGACAAATATTATATTCAAAGATACAAGTAGGTTGAAAGAGAAAGGATGGAAAAATATATACAATTCAAGTAGGAAACAAAAGAGCTCTAGGATAGCTATACTAATATCAGATAAAATAGACTTTAAGTAAAAAACAGTTATGAGTGTCAAAGATGGTCATTATATACTGATAAAGGGGAAAATTCAATAAGATGTAACAATTATAAATATATATGCACCTAACAGCAGAGCCCCAAAATATATGAAGCAAATACTGATGGATTTGAAGGGAGAAATAGATGGTTCTACATTAAAATCAGGAGACTTTAATATACCACTCTCCATAATGGATAGAACATCTAGTCAGAAGATCAATAAGGAAATACAAGACTTAAATGATATTCTAAGCCAACTAGACCTAACAACCATATATAGAGCTCTTCACCCAACAAAACCAGAATGCACATTCTTCTCAAGTGCACATGGATCATTCTCAAGAATAGACAATATGTTAGGTCACAAAACAAGTCTCAATAAATTCAAAATTATTGAAATCATACAATACGTATTCTCAAACCACAATAGAATGAAGCTATACATCAATAACAGAAGGAGAAATAGAAAATCCACAAATATGTGGAGATTAAACAAGATACTTTTAAACAACCAATGAGTTAAAGAGGAAATCAGAAGGAAAATTATGAAATATCTTGAGGTGAATGAAAATGAAAATACTACCTACCAAAACCTAGGGAATACAGTGAAGGCAGTTCTGAGAGGAAAACTTAGATTACAAAAGAAGAAACACTTCAAATTAGAAAGCTAACTTCAAAACTGGATGAACTAGAAAAAGAAGAACAAACTAAACCTAAAGTGAGCAGAAGGAAGGAAAGAACAAAGATTAGAGTGGCGATGAAAGAAATAGGAAAAAAAAGAATCATCAAAATAAAACATTGGTTCTTTGTAAATATCAACAAAAATGGAAACCTTTAAACTGACAAAGAAAAAAGAGAGAGTATACACATAACTAAAAATAAGAAATGAAAAAAAGGGAAATTATTGATAGCCCTGCTGAAATAAAAAGGAACTATACAAGGACACTATGAACAACTGTATGTCAATAAACTAGATAAACTAAATGGAAAATTTCTTAGAAACATACAAACTACCTACATTGATTCAAGACAAAAAAATATCTCAAGAAACAAATTACTGGTAAAGAGATTGAATCAGTCATCAAAAACCTCCCAAAAAAGAAAAGCCCAGACTCCTGGTTTCACAGGAGAATTCTACCAATCATTCCAAGAAGAATTAATAACAACCCTGCTTAAACTCTTCCAAAAAAAACTGAAGAGAAGGGAACACTACCTAACTCATTCTAGGAGGCCAATATCACCTTAATACCAAAGCCAGAGAAAGATACTACAAGAAAAGAAAATTAAATACCAATTTCTCTTATGATTATACCTGAAAAATAGTCAACAAAATACTTGCAAATCAAATCCAAGAGCACATGTAAAGAATTATACATGATGATGAAGTGGGTTTTATCCCAGGCAAGTAAAGGTAGTCCGACATAAGAAAATCAATCACAACTTTAATACAATGAAGGAAAAAAGAACACATGATCATCTCGATGCAGAAAAAGCATTTGACAAAATTCAGTGTTCTTTCTTAATAAAAACATTTAGAACAATAGGAATAGAAAGAAACTTCCTCAACATGATAAAGGTTATATATGAAATGCCCACAGCTAACATCCTACTTAATGATGAAAGACTGAAAGTTTTCCCTCTAAAATCTGGAAAAAGACAAGGATGCCCACTCTCACCACTGTTATTCAACACTGTAGTGAATGTTAGTGCCAGAGCAATTAGGCAAGAAAAAGAAATAAAGGATCTCCAGATGGGACAGGAAGATGTAAAACTTTACCTATTTGCAGATGATATGATCCTATATACCAAAAAAAAATCCTGAAAAACCCACAACAAAGCTCCTAGTGCTAGTAAATGAAATCAGAAAATTTGCAAGACACAGGTCAACACCCAAAAATCAATAGTATTTCTACACATAAACAATGAACAATAAGAAGGAGAAATCAAGAAAAACATTCCATTCACAATGGCAGCTAAGAGAATAAAATATCTAGAAATAAATCTAACCAAGGATGTAAAGGACTTGTACACAGAAAACTATAAAATAAATAAAGGATATTCCATATTCATGGATTGGATGATTAAATACTGTTAGGATGTTAATCTACCCAAAGCAATTTATAGATTACATACAATTCCAATCATAATTCCAACAATATTTTCAGAAATGGAAAAGCCAATAATCAAATTTATATGGAAAGGTAAGGTACCCCAAATGGCTAAAGCCATCTTGAAAAAGAAGAATGAAGTTGGAGAATTCACACTTCCCATCTTAAAACTTTATTATTGCAAAGTCACATTAATCAAAACAGCATGGTAATAGCACAAAGACTGTCATATATAGCAGTGGAATCAAATTGAGAGCTCAGAAATCAACCCTCATATTTGTGGCCAACCAATACTTTATAAGAAGGCAAAGCCACACAATTGGGAAAGAAAAGTCTCTTCAACAAATTGCGCTGTGAAAACTGGATCTCCATTTGAAAAAAAAAAAAAAAGGACACCGACCTCATGCTGTATACAAAAATCAATTCACAATGGATCAAATACCTAAATATATGAGTAAAACTGTCAAACTCCTAGCAGAAAATGCAAGGAAGTATCTTCAGGACTTTGTATTAGGAAATGGTTTCTTAAACTTTACACTCAAAGTACAAGAAACAAAAGAAAAAGTTTTAATATCCAGAAAATATAAAGAAACCCTTCAAGTTAACAACAAAAAGACAAACAAACCAATTAAATAATAGGCAAAAGTCTTGCATACGCATCTCTCCAAAGAAGAGATACGGTCAAAAAAGAAATCAAGTCAAAATCACAATGAGATGCTATTCCATACCCACTAGAATGGTTACTACATTTAAAAAATGGAAAATAACAAGTGTTGGAAAGGATTTGGAGAAATAAGAACACTCATTGATTGCTGGTGGCAATATAAAATGGTGCAGCCACTGTGGAAGACAGTTTGATAATTCTTCAGAAATCTAAGTATGGAAATACTATATGATCCATAAATTCCCCTTCTCAGTAAACACCCATAAGAATTGAAAGCAGGGACTCAAACATCTATTTGCAAACCAATGTTCATAGCAGCATTATTCACAATTCCCAAAAGATTGAAGAAGCCTGTGATAGTTAAGCTAATGTGTCAACTTGGTCAGGTAATGGTGTCCAGTAATTTGGTCAAGCAAGCACTGGGCTAATTGTAATACAAGTACATTTCATGGACTCTAATCATCAGTGAGTTGATTGCACAGATGGCTGGTTACATCTATAATCAACTAAGAAAATTGCTGTCAGCAATGAGTGATGTCTCATCCAATCAATTGAAGGCCTTAAAAAGAGAAGTGATTTCAGCATTCAGAGAGAGAATTCCCATTTCTACTTCAGACAGCCAGCATCTCCTGGGAACTCACCAAGGACCTTCACTGGAGGCCCTGGTTTGCAGCCTGCCCTATGGAATTTGAACTTGTGCATCCCTATGGTTGCGTGAGACAGTTTTATAAAATTTCATACTATTTTCAGATATCTCCTGTCAGTTCTGTTTCCCTAGAGAACACTGACTAATATAGCCTTGGTACCAAGAGTGGGGTGATACTTAAGAAACATAATCTTAAAAATGGGATTTCTGAATTGGTTCTGGGATTTTAGCAATTGGCTCTCTACTCAGATTAGAATTAAGGGAACTAATGACTTTCCAATAATAAAGAGGCCACTGACAGTCCATGGTGTGAGTTGGCAATAGAGATATGCAAATTATCACAACTGTATATGACTACTTTTCATGCCTATAAGAGGCAAGGATCTGGGTGAAAGGGTGAAAGTGTTTTTTAACACCTTAACAGAGTTTTGTGGAGTTAAAAGGTACAGTGATGTTGGCTAGCTGCTCCTAAATATGCTGGATGCAGTAACAAAAGAAAGGGATGAGCTGAAGGCTTCAAATTTGCAACTCAGGCACTGCATCAATGATGTGAAAGTTTCAATATGTGCTGTGAAGGAAAATTTTGTTTCATGCAGCTGCATACTTGAGATCTCTGAAAACCAGACTCACAATGTCATTGTATGAATAGCAGAACTACACCAGAAATGAAAATCTCAACCTTGTAGGGTGTCTGTTATTAAAGTGAGGGCATTGATTGGAAAGGAATGGAAACCTGAGGATGGGGATGGAAACATGGGTTAATGATGATATCACTGGGGACACTGAAACCCAAAATTCTGCTGAGACTTTGCCAGATAAACCTGTAATGGTCTCCCCTGTGGAGACCACCAACCTCAAGCTTGAATCACCCAACCTCCAGCCTGCCTCAAGGAATCTCAGACCTCCTCAATGCCCTGAAGAAACCATCACCCAACCTCCACCCTTCCCTGAGAAGTCTGCCATCTAACCCCCACTGAGGAGATTAATCCTGTCTCATCAGAAGAAACTGCAAATGCCCTGAAGTAATTGGCTTGAAGGACACTTCTAATTCTTCTACTTACCCACACTCACCAACCTCTCTTCTCTTTCACACTTATAATTAGTCTAAAATCACAAGTCCCCAAAGGTGAACTACAAATTGTGACCCATGAGGAAGTATACTATACTCTAAAAGAACTGCATGAATTTTCCAATTTATATGGCAGAAATCAGGGGAATATATGTGGGAATGCATATTAAGGGTATGGGATAATGGTTGAAAGAATATTAAGTTGGATCAGACTGAATTTATTGATATCGGCCCACTAAGAAAAAAAACTATTCAGTGTTGTAGCTCAAGGAGTTAGGAAGGGCTCTAACGGTTTGTTCTGGTGGCTGGCTGAAAATGGTGAACAATGCCTGAGGTTGAGGTGCCCAACTTACCCTGGTATACTATAGATGAGGGGATCCAAAGCCTTAGAGAGACTGGAATGCTAGAATGATTCACCATTTAAGATCTGACCACCCACCCCAGGAATGTCCAGAGAACAGACCTTTTACCAGGACTGTGAGGAATAAATTTGTGAGACCAATTCCACCCTCCCTGAAGAGCTCTGTGGTTAATTCTTCTCTGTATGTCAGATATTACTGTGGGAACTGCTGTCATGGAATTAGAATCCCTAAATACTGTTACAGCTTAATACAGCACTCAATCACCAAAGACAAGGTGGGTGTGGCTACTGCAATGAAAGGCAGCAAACAAAAGAGTCTGAGTTGCATAGAGTTATGGTGTTAGCTGATCGATTATGGGGTACCTAGACGTGAAATACATGGTCAGTCTACTAAATTCCTACTTTATCTGTATAAGCAGAGAGTTCTAGGTCAAGTGAACAAACCCTAACTTGAATTACAGAAACACAGAGTTACAGTCCCTTAAGAGTTTACAGACCCAGAACCCCATGAATGAGGGGAAGGATGGGTCCCCTTGGGAAAGGATCCTATTGCACTGAGAAAAATTTATACTGTTAATCTTCCTCCCAGGTTTCCGTAAAGAGACTTACAGACATTTACCAAGGGAACTGTGCACTGGGGAAAAAGAAGTGATCAGATATTTCAGGGATTATTATACATTGGCTCAGAAGTGAGATTCATTCCAGGACACCCAAAATGTCACTTTGGTCCACCAGTCAGCGTAGGGGTTTGTGGAGGTCAGGTGATCAATGGGGTTTTAGCTCAGGTCCATATCACAGTGGATCCAGTGGTCCCTAGACCCATTCTCTGGGTAGTTCTCCAGTTCCAAAATGCATAATTGGAATAGACATACTCAGTAACTGACAGAATCCCTACACTGGATCCCTGACTTGTGGAGTGAGGGCTATTATGGTAGGAACAGCCAAGTGGAAGCCATTAGAACTGGTCCTACCTAGCAAAGTAGTAAATCAAAAGCTATGCTGGATTCCTGAAGGGATTGTAGAGATCAGTGCCACCATGAATGACTTGAAGGATGCAGGGGTGATGATTCCCACCAAATCCCCATTCAGCTCTCCTATTTGGCTTGTGCATTAAACAGATGGATCTTGGAGGACGACAGTAGATTATCATAACTTAACTAGGTGGTGACTCCAATCACAGCTGCTGTCCCAGATGTGGTATCATTGCTTGGACAAATCAACACATCCCCTGGTACCTGGTTTGCAGCTATTTGACCTGGCAAATGTTTTTTTCTCAGTTGCCATTAGTAAGGACCACCCAAACTGTTTGCTTTCAGCTAGCAAGACCAGCAGTATACCTTCCCTGTCCTACTGAAGGAGTATACAAACTCTCCAGCCCTATGTCATAATATTGTCCGCAGGGACCTTGGTCATCTCTCCCTCACACAAGACATAATATTGGG
>PVKH010018856.1:0-15019 GCA_004027955.1 Chaetophractus vellerosus | reverse complement strand
TCAACCAAGAATCCTGAAAAAATTGTCCATACTATCCCACTTCCAATATTTGCTGACTCTTCAACCCACTATCTTTTGCTCATTGCCTCCAAATCATGGACTCTAATACCCTCTATAAAGTCTCCCAAGGCTCGCATATCAAGGAACACAAGTGTGGTAGATTAAAGAGAGCTGCAAGGGCTGGCTCGATAGCCCAGTGGATAGGGCGCCAGCATACCACATGGGAGGCCCCAGGTTCAATTCCCGGGGACCTCTCCTAGTGGGCAGACCGCCTTGAGAATGGCAAGCCGCCATGGACGGGCCAGAGCCGCCGTGGGCAGGGCAAGAAGCTGCCACAGACAGGGCAAGAGCCGCCACGGGCAGGGCAGGTCGCCCGCGAATGGAGCACAGCCAGCCACCCGTGAACTGAAAGCCAGCCGTGAACGGACGCAGAGACGGCCCACAAGCGGGGAAAGCCGCGCCTGCGCGGTGACCACTCTCGACGCGTCGCCGCAGCGGGGGGGAAGGGGAAATATGTAATAAAATAAATAAATAAATAAATAAATAAATAAAGAGAGCTGCACATTCCTCATTCCTTCTCTCCCTGAACCTGAGCTGGCTTCCCAACAGGACACAAAGGAAGTGATGTTCTGGGACTTCTAAAAGCCGTGCAGTGTCTACCTGGGTCTCATGGGAGCCCTGAGCTGCCATGTAAGAAACCTAAATACCTGAGACGCTATGCTGGAGAGGCCACGTACAGGCACACCAGTTGGCAGTCACAGCGGAGCCCAGCCTTCCAGCCACCCCACCAAGGCACCACACGTGTTCCTTAAGCCACCTTGGACCCTCCAGACCAACCCATCCATCAGCTGACTACCACCAAGCTGTGCCACGTGCGGCAGAAGAATTGCCAGCTGAGTACTGCCCAAATCCCTGACACACAGAATCATGAGATAAACAAAATGGTTGTTGTTTTCAGCCACTAAGTTTTGGGGTAGTTGGTTATACAGTAATCGGCACCCAAAGAAACAAGCCCCAAGCCCCTTCACTGCAGTCCTCTCCTTGCCTCAGTGCCTCCATTTCTCCCCTGATCTAATTCAAGTCAAGCACTGTCACCTCCTCTTGAACGCTATCTCTAAATTCCCCCCTCCTCTTTCTACCTCCCAGTCAGTTCCTTCTTCCTATCTTAACACTGTGAATTCTAAGAAAGCAAGGCGTTCCATATCTCCAGCACCTGGCACAGTATGCCTAAGGGCACACAGTGGGCAATGAAAATCTCCAGGTTGACTAAATGACCAGAGGACCATCTTTTGTACAGTGGAATAGACTATGGACATAAAGATGGAGTTCTGCCTCTAAAGGCAAATGGTAATTATTCCACAAAAGGAGGTCAGAATGTTCCCTGGCCTTGCCAGCTTTACATACAGTAAGTTTGTAGAAATAAAATTTCCAAATACTGCTAATACACTTGCTTCAGCTGCTAAATGGAATGTTCTCATTCAAACTCACAAGTTGTTTTTCTAGCTTTACATTTTTTATTCTGGAGACTTAACATGCACTTCTTTAGTAAATGTGTGATGGAAATTTAACTCTTCATAGATGCAGAACCAATAGCTTGCCTTTATAGTAAAGGTATTCAGAAACTGCAAAGGGCAATGAAAAACCTATGTAAGAAATTTCACAAAGTAATAGAGAGTTTCTTGATTTAAAATGTAAAATTCCCAGATGAATGTTATCTTAATAACATTTACTGAGCACTTACTATGTTCCAAGAAAACCTACAAGGGGAACTTTATTACTTCCATTTGACAGATAAAAAGGTTTAGTATGGTCAAAACACACCCAAACTTACACAGCCAGGAAAGGGCAGGACCTGTATCCAAACCCAGTTTTGAATGGCTCCAAATTTCATACTCTTTCTGGTAAACAACACTGAAAATTTTTAAATTCAAGGCATTTCTTTGTACACAACAAATGTATTGGCCAAAAGAAATTCAGCCACATTTTGGACACATCATATTTGATCTCAACGAGCCTGAACTCTTATGACAACAACCACATGGAGTGGAGGAGAGAAGGCGGTGCCACAGAAGTGGCGGCGTCATGGGTATCAAATGATCTTGCTCCAAAGACAGCCTGCATTCTCATTACAGATAGCAGGCTCCTCTCTCTCTGGAAAGGTACACCCCTGTCACTAGAGCGGACTGTGCACTGCAGATGAACAGATGTCCCTAGTGACACTAGAGACAAGAGACTTGAAAGCAGGGCACAGAGTCTGCAATGTGGCCCATCTTGAGACAGCTCACACTAATTGACCATGTGAATGCATGACTGCAGCTGTGTGCAAGAAAATGTGCACAAACCAATAAGGACCTAACATTCACTTTACATAATTATGGTCCCAAGCCCCTTGTTATTTAACTTATCATACATATGCCTGGACTTCCTCCCCTGCCCAAATGAACTACTGAGTCCAGGGACACAACGATGTTTATTTCTCTGTGCCCAAGAAATACTATATATATTATAGGGTCTCCAAAATAGTAGGCCAGTACATGTGATTCAAGTTGTAGAACATTAAGAGAACAGGCACCTCTGTGTATGTGGGGGAGGGGGATGCTGGAGTTCTCTGAATGGGGTTTGTATAATTTTTGTAACTGTTCTATAAGCTTGAAAGTATTTCCCAAAAAAGGAGAGGCAGGGGGCTGGGCAGGGAGGCAGAGGCAGCCACCTCTAAAAAGTCTTCTATACCAGGCCTGTGGGAGAACACAAGTCAATCTTTTGTTCGTCTTACATCAACTGGTTTGATGTTCTTCAAGAAGTTTCCAATTTCTTTATATACCCCCTTTGTCTCTACATGGTACCTTAAAACAGAAGAGTGTTCAATGAAACGGTTAAAAATTATTGTGAAAATATTGATAATGTTTTGGGGATCAGGAGGTAAGAATTGTAGCTCCTAGCTTCTTTCCTAGCTGGAGCTTTGAACTCACCTAAATCCTAAGATGGGCTTCAGTTTCCTCAGCTACAAGGATAGCAACAAAAAGCAATAGATTCAATTTTAGAAACAGATGTCCAAACTTTTTTCAAACACTTCCATTCAATATGGAGACAGAAGGCATTTCTTCCAATTAAAATACTGGCATCCTGGCTAAGAAGGTCAAAGGCATCAGAAAGCTCAGGTTCAGTGACTATTTCTTGAACATCCACTTGGTGCCAAGAACTGCAACTGATCCTTTCACACTTAAGCTTTACATTAACCCTGGAGGTGGCTGGAATTCTCTCTAGTCTACAAGTGAGCAATAAAAGGCCAGCTATGGTGCATGACTTGCCCACACAAACACAGCAACTAGGTAGCAGAGCCCAAATGTGGCTCCAGAGCCTCTACTTCTCTACCATGTACAGGCTTTATTAGTTGGTAAAAAGAGAGGTGCTCATAATACACAGCAGTATTAAAGAATCCATTCTCCCTTTTAAAAGACAACCAAGACAGCTTTCAAAAACAAAACAAATGAACAACAACAACAACAAAATAACTGCAGAGTTAAACATTTTTAAAAATCTAGGTGCTAAGGTGAAACAGTGGGGTAAACGATGCTGCTAGGAGGGGGAAGGGCTGCAGCTCTGCCCCACTCTGCCCCACCATCCTCGTGCCTCGATGCAACAAGACGCAAGCATTTCTGATTCCACCTTCTTCTGGGGCACTCCCAAAAACAAACCTCTTATTTTCATCAACAGAAGAGCAGATTAAGCGTATGACTTTCTATAAATCAAGATACAAACAAAAAGAAGAAAATGCAAACAAATTCTGCTTGCATTTGTGACCTTTATAATCTTGTTTACTTTTTGTTTTAATTTTATTTTTTTATTTACTAACTCTTTTGAGAGCCTACTGTGTACCAGGTTCTGTGCTAAGTGCTTTCCATACTGTCTAACCCTACAAAGCATGTGCTATCAACTTCCCAAATTCATATGTAGCCTGCCCTCAACACTCTCTATATCAAGAGTTTCCCAACCCATACAGTCCCAAAAAACATCATAGCTAAAGTACACAAGACACAGAGAAAACTTCCAAAGAAGCCAAAGAAGGTTAAAAAAACAACAACACAGTCACACACACACAAAACCCCAGCAAACTGACAGCTGACTTTAAGCCAAAAGATAATGGAGTATTATTCCCAGCAACAATATCTTTCAAATGTGAAGGTAAACTAAAACTATTTTCTTAGACCAGAGGTTCATAACAAGGGATCCATAAGCTTGAACTGACACTCAAAAAAAAAAAAAAACCATTATTCTTGTGGGACATGTTCGTGTGGATGTGATATATTTATTAAATAATACACAGTAGAGTGTGGGCTTAGTAAGGGGCCTATGATTTTCACCTGAATTGCAAAGGGGTCCATGGAACAGAACATGTTTAGAACCTTGGTCTTAGACAAACACTAAAAGATTTCATTTTCATTAGCAACATACACTAAAGGAAGTTCAGAAAAGATATTTTGGAAAGAAAGAGAACAATCTGGATGGGAGAGTCTAAAGTTGTAAAAATTAAGAAAAATTAAGAAAAATAAAGAAAGTGGTAAACATGAAGGAAACTCTAACTGAATATTGATGGTACAAAACAATAATAGCATTGCAGATTGTGGAATTTTTTTAAAATACAATAGTAAAACACAAGACAACAAAAGCACATAAATTGGGTAAAAGTGAATGTAATTAAAGTGTTCTAAGATCCTTCTATAATCTAGGACTTGGAGAGCAAAGATGCTGAATATCATTAGTCCTTTGATGAACTAAGGAAACATGTTTTAATATCTAAGGTAACTAATAAAACAAAGTAAACCAGTGCAGGGGGAAAAGGGAGTTACAAAATGCAATCAATCCAAAAGAAAGGGGAAAAGGAGAATCAGAAATAGAACAGGGGGAACAAAGAGAAAATGCAAATAAGATGGTAGATTTAAACACATATATAACCAATAATTGTATTAAATGTAAATGGTCTAAATTAAAGATTGTCAGACTTTTAAAAAATCCAATTTTATGCTGCTTATAAGAAATACATCTGAATAAGACAGTTAAAATTAAAAGAATGGAAAATATATACCATACAAATAGAAAGATGGTATAACATCAGACCCTCCCCTCAAAAAAAGAGAGCTACTGGAGATAGAACAATTTCATAAAAAGGAAAGGTTCAACTGACCGAAAAGAGTGAGTCTGAATCAGTACTCACCTAGTAACATGACTCAAAATATATAAAGCAAATACTGACATAACTACAAGAGCAAACAAACAAATCCATATTCACTATAGGATATTTTAACATACCTTTCTCCATAATTAATAAAACCATCAAACAAAAACATAATAAGGATATGAAAAAGGTCAAATTTCTAAATGATTAAGAAACTTGACCTAATCAACATACATAGAACACCCAAATCAACAGCTGCAGATTACAAATTCTTTTCAAGCACACATAACATTTACAAAAACTGATCATATATTGGACCACAAAGCAAATCTCAAGAAATACCAAAGGTCTGAAGTCACAATGCAGTATATGCTAGAAATCAGTAACAGAAATATTCTTCTGCTTGGAAATTGAAAAGTATCTTGCTGCCCTAACTTTCCTAGAAAGGAAAAAAAGTACTCCACATTTATATTTAAATGTCTTTCAAAGTTTGTGGTTATTTTGTGATGCCTCAAATATTTTATTTCAACTTACATCTTCAATTTCTATCTAAATGTAAACTGAAATACAATGAAAAACAGTATATTAGGTTAAAGTTTATTTGAAGAAAATAAAAATACTTTTAGTTCTAACACCAGGATGGATACCAGGATGGATATACATTTTCAAAGAACCAATATCACAAAATAGTTTCTGATGGTTTCTCAAACCAAAAGGCCCTCACCTGCAAGTCTGAAATTGGGCCATTCCTTTGCAAAGGGGTTGGTTCTGGAAATAGCATAAAATTCAAATGTTATTCCTAGCAAGGTGCCCTTTGACATGACTAAGGAGAGGCTTCAATGGGACTCACTACATGCTTTTGTATATTCATGCTGCTTTTTTCTTATCTTGTTTTCTAGCTTCCCCATACCAAAATATTTCCCAAGGTTAAGCATTACAAAGTTCTTTACATCGGGAACACAGTACTAAACCCATTATCAGTAGTTTTTAACCTGTTCTTTCTGGGTTTACAATCCACATATTCTCATTTACAACCTCATCCCTATCCCCTGCCCCACAGCAAAAGGTATGAGGGGAAGGGAAACAGAAGGCTGTATCCTGGCTCTGCTTTTAATCCCATGTGACTTTGCAAAGACCCTTCACTTCTCAGAATCTCAGCTTCCTACCCATAAAGAAAGAAGGCAAAGCATTCTACAGTTTGGTGTGGTATTGGGACAGGAGGGCAAAGCTAACTAGCTCAGGAGCAGCCCGGACACCTGACCCCAGCTTCATCAGCACCACACCTGCACTGACCCATGGTAATCACTCAGTTCTTTCCTGCATTTATTCAATTCCTATTGACTCTTGAGGGTCAGAATTCCCCTCTTGCTTCTTCCCTCAATCAATCCACACAAAAGGAAAGAACATGGAAAGCAAATCCAGTCTACCTGAAAAACAAAGAAACCATATGTGAAAAGAATAATTAATATTTATTATCTAATATTTAGCTTTTTGTTCCTTTGAAGTCTTTCTCTTTCCTTTTTCATTTTAAATAGGTGCTGACATTGAATTACATAATTTTTTAATGTATTCAATCCCTGAATTCTGGGCATTGCTGGAGGGCCAACAGCAGAGCATTTTTTCATAAACACTTGAAGGTAGGAAAATGCCAAGCTAGAGAAGATTTTATGTTACTCTTAAGACATTTAAGGTTCCTTCTTTTATTCTGCCATTGGCTTCAGCAGTCCAAAATATCTCCAATTAAGTACATTAGTGCTTTAGGTTAAAGCATCTATTTTTCGCCCTATGGGTAAAAGTTAATTTTTAAGTATTATCCTACAGTAAATTTGAGTCCTAAAAGAAGAGAAAAACAACACACCAAGAGAAAAAAAGCAAACTGCAGCAAGAAAGGATTTAATATGGTAAAATACCTGATACAGTTCAAGAACAATCAGATAAAGATTTATCATTATATTTTATGCCATCTTGTACTCTACATTTCTTTGTATATTTCAACAATTAATAATTCTGAAAAACAGATTAATTCCCATAGTCCCTTTTTGTCACTAACATTTCCCTATTTTAGCTCTTCATGTCCTATATTAGGACAGTCAGTTGCATAAATATGGAGTGCAGTTATTAAACTGCATGTGGTAAATTGAATTATTAGCCCAGTTCTTCATCCCTCGCTGACTAAATGCCCTTTGCCATGTAATGTTATAGATTCCAGTTAACTTCCTTGCTCTGGACTCTGGGTTAGGCCCAGTGACTTGCTTGGAATGCTAACAAATGTGGTGCAAGCAGGGACTTAAAATGTGCTTGGCCGCTGAGATTATCCTCTGGCGCCTTTTCCATGGCCGTAAGAAGAATATGTCACAGCTAGCCTGCTAGTCCAAGAAGGATGAGAGACACCTGGAGGAAACTTGAAACCATAAATGCAGTGTGAAGCAAAACCACTCTGCCACAGCGTAAGGCAGAGCTGCCTCAGGCAACCTACAGAGTCAGGAGAATGAATGATTGTTGTTTTAAACCACTGAGTTTTGAAATGATTTGTTAGACAGCATTATATGGCAAAAATTCACTGATATTAGGCATTTCAAAGGCAAATTAATTTCAGCAGCTCCCTCAGTACTGGAAGACTATGGGTTAAGTACATATAAAATATCAACTAAATACCCATGGAAGGCTGTATACGTAAAGAATACTCTTTCATTCAGAGGGAGAAAAGTCTAAAATTAGAGATCATTTCAAATCCATCCCATTTTAATTGGGCTATAAGAAAATGGGATTTTAAAAATGCATACTGGGAACCGGCTGTGGCTCAATTGGTTGGGCTCTGGTTTACCACATGGGAGGCCCCGGGTTCAGTTCCCCGGGCCTCCTGGCGAAGGCAAGCAGCCGTGCGGTGAGCTGATGCAGCAAGGGGAGATAAGCAGACACGGAAAAACACAAACGCAAAAATGAACACAGCGCACACAAGCAGCAAGGGGGAAATATATAAATAAATAAAGATAAATCTTTAAAAAATGCATACTTATTAAACAAAGGAGGAGTGGTAATATCAAATTGTATGCCTTTTATTTTTCTTTCCAATACATCATTAAGTCCATTAAAATCTGTGGTCCCTCAATAATAAAAAGGCCTTAATCTTTAATAATTAAGTTCAGACATAAAAGGATTAGGACAAAACTGCTAAGTACTTTGCGAGGCATTGATTCTTTTAAATCTATTCATAAACACCTTCTGCTGTAGTGAGAGGCCTTTTAAAAATGACTATATTAAAGCCTGCCTAAAAAGGCAGTATTTTAAACTAGCATTGAGTCCATAATCTAATGTATATTAAGCACTGAGCATTTCAAACAAAGGACATGAAGGTAGAGAGAAATTTAATTACTGGTCCAGAGTTTGAGATGAAGTATTAAATGCAGAAATTGAAGCTAGCATTAGAATCCCTTATTTTAACTTATAAGTACTCCTAGTTTTTAAAACAATTATTTCCAAACTCTTTTCTTTTTAAAAACAAAACTTCATGGCATGCCTCTGACTACTCTTTAAAGTATTTACACTAATGTATGCTTACATAAACTTTTAGATTATGCAGTGAGATTTTTTTAGAAATTCCCAGAACTATAGACATGCCAGAGCAAGCAAATTCAACTTAGAACATTACTGGTCAATGTCCTGACAAATTACTTACGAAAGAGATACTCAGTTGATACTGTATGCAACAATAAATTCTCAAGACAATTTGTTACAAAGATATATTAGATTTAATTATCCACAGCAGATGGGGAGAGGGAGAAAGTGATATTATACCAAATTTAAATGCTCTTTAATGAACTTTAGGAAGCATAAAGCCATTTAGTGACTTTACATTATGCCTCATGATGCTGTGTGGATTCATTTTCTTTCATAAGGCTTTTCTGAAAATGAATTTTATGTTTCCAGAACACCTGCATATAACCTAATAGCTGACTATGAGATTAGAAAATATTAGAAATAAAATGTTATACAAAATCAAGTATATTTCAACATACAGAAGCACTCTCTAAAAGATGCATTTTATAACACAGCAAAGTAGTAGGTGATTCAGGTCAATTATACAAAAGTGCTTCTGAGCCTCTCCAAAGTAAATGATTCTTGTAACAATCTTAGTGCTACAGAAGCATTCTGCCTAGAAGTTAATTTGAATTTGGAGCATTAACCCACGACCTGCAAAAAGAAAAGGAACAAGTCTTCATATTCACCATGAAATACATTAACTTGCCAATTATCCCAAACAATACATTATTTTTACAAGGATACTAGGACTTAGTCAACAGCCAGTTACATACTCTTAACACAAGGAACATGTTAAAAAGATTTCAAGAATCAGGGCGCATAAGCTAAGTTTTCCCCCCAATAGCTCCCAATTTACAAATTCTTGAAATATAAGAGGCTTCATTGGGAATTTCTTGCCACATTCAGACAGGCACAGAGTTTGAGAGCCAAAAATGACCTTAGAAATGTACAGATTCATTGTACAGATTTGCACAGCCTAATATAATATGGTAGCCACAGCCATATGTGGCTATTTAAATTTAAATTGTAATTAATTAAAATTAAATTAAATTAAAAATTCAGTTCCTAACACTAGTCACATTTCAAGCGCTCAACAGCCACATGTGACTAGTGGCTACCAATTTGGACAGCAGAGATACAGAACATTTCCATCACCACAGAAAGTTCTATTGGACAGTTCTATAGCATAGATTCTGTTCAAGCATGAAGTCAAGTGAAGAGTCTTCTTCAAGGCCACAAAGTCAATCAATAATAGTATCATACTAGGACTCTGAATCCCAGTTGAATTTTGTCCTCATGAGTGGGTAGTTACAAATACAACATTTCCTATAATTGACTTCCTTGTTCCTTGGAGTGTTAGTGACAAGCTACAGTGAAGGAAGAGTTAGAAATGAAAAATTATGAGGTCAAATCCAGAAACACAGATCATAAACAGACTAGAGCCCAAATGTTCCTGGGGGGAAAAGAAACTACAATAAAGCTGTTTCCACCAGAAACCTCAGGTAATGAGGCAAGCTGGGGAGTCTAGTCTCTAGTTTTCCTACCCTGGGAGAAACTAATTGCCCCCCACTACTCATTCTCCCGTCTTCCTTTTAGTAAAAGAAAAAAAGAAAAAAAGAAAAAAATCATAGTGATTAACATATTTATAAAGCTTCCTTTGTGCAAGGCACTGTCCTGAATGCTTTAGGGGTATTAATGTAGTGTAATCCTATCCTAACCTATGAGGGAGGTACTTCTATCAACCCCATTTTAAAGATAAGAAAACTGGCACAGGAAGGTTAAGTAACTTCCCCAAAGACTCACAGTCATTAAGTGGCAAAGCAGGAATCTAACCAGGCTGTCTCAGGAAAACCCCTTCTTTGGAGTTAGGTGTGGTCATGTGACTATTCCAGATAACGGGATGCGAGGATAAGTGTTATGTACAAACTGCTGGCTCCTCTCCTTAAAGGTGAATCCACCTTTCCTGGTCTTTCTCTTCCCAGAGGCTGGAACACTGACTGGAGATAGGGCAGCTTCCCTCACATGAGTGAGACCATCTCCCTGGAAATAACAACGTGAAAAGAACCTGAGTCCACGAGAGATCCTGTGAACCAGAGGAGCCTCAGATGCTCAACTTGGTACTAGTTCATGAGAGAGGAACATCTATCAAATTTCAACCATAATATTTAGGTGTCTTTTGGGGGCACCTTTGTTAATAACTTAACTCATTTTGTTTTGATCCAAAACTTTCTTTGCCTTCTTAAATAAACTCTACTGATAATCTGTTTAGAATAACTTGGTTCTCAACTTTGGTCCATACCATAGCTAAAACTTACTAAGTGCTTACTGGGCACTGTTCTAAACACTTTACATGTATTAACTGATTTAATCCTTTAAACAAATCTATTGGGGAGGCCCTATGAACATCATCATCTAAGAGATGAGACATTGAGGCACCAGTCAAGTAACTTGTCCAACATCCCAGAGCCAACTAACACAAAGAGTTGCATGGCAGAGCTGAAATGGAGCGCCAAATAATCTGACTTTAAGTTCCAGCTGAATAGGTACATTATAGTGGTTATTACCAAGTTCATGCAACATTTTAACAAGTTCAAGTCCTCAAATAATGTACATATATAGTAACCGTTGTTCTAAAACAGTCTGCATAAAGTACTGAGTACCTAGAATGAAGCACCTGGGACTGATAAGGATGACCAGTTGGTGTGAGGAAAAGATAAGCAAGGGTGAAAAGATATCTCACAGAGGAGGTAAGTGTAGAGCACTGTACTGGATGAGATGTAAAAATTCAGCAGGCGCAGGGTGGAGAGAATAGAAAGAACATATACATAAAGGCCATGTGGTGTTAAACCCCTATGACTGCTCCCAGAGTTACCAAAAATGCTTCAAAGAGGTTACACTCTGGTGTGTTGGTAGTAGGAAAGTGCTGTGTTTGTCTGTGTGTTTTCCTGACAACGCTTCCAGAAAACAGGTCAGAAGCACCCAATTTATTGTCAATTTAGTTTTTCACTTTTTCTTTCTAAGTGCCAGCCCCCAAAATACCAAAGTTGCTTGAACCCCTCATTTCCTTAAGTTCTGGAAATCCAAAAGGTAAAATCAGTTAATCTCCTTAGACTTCAGTCTTCTTATCTGCAAATTTACATCAGATTTCTCAGGTCCTAGGGTGAGAGGGAAACTTGGACATCATCTGGTCCTGTCTCTCCAGTGCTGAGAATCCACTCTCAGATCTCTGAGCCAGAGGGTTGGCTAGTAGACCACTACTGGAATATAGAAACAGGGGAGGCTAACTCACGGTGGCACTCACTGCCCTGTTAAAAGTCTTTCTTATCTTTCTTTCAATCTGACTTCTTTGTCATGTTTACCAAGTGTTGGGTCAAGTCTTTTAAACCAACTCAAACATATCTGCCCCCTTTTCTACCTGACAGCCCTTCAAATATTTAGGATCTAGAAAAATAAAAGGCTATACGATACTTTCTGAGTACTATAAACCTATATGGACTGTGGCAGTTTGAAATTATTTTATGAATCCCAAAAAGAGATTTTATTTGTAAACTAATCTATTCCTCTAGAAATTTCCATTAAATTCAGTTGAGGGGTCTTTGATTAGATTACTTTGGATTGGACTAGGCATGATTAAGGTTTAGTGCCCCCACCCCTTGCTGGGTCTGATATAAATGGACTCACATGGATAGAGACAGAAGAAAAAAGGGTGCTGCCATATTTTTGATTCTGCAGTGTGAAAGAGAGGATTGCTTATGCACGAAGCTCCATGAGGCTCGGCCCATGGAGCAGCTCAAGAACAGCTCAAGAGGAGACCAGCCCTGCTATATGCCTGATAGCTTACAGCTGAACTTGGGAAGAGAGTGCAACAGCCAAGACTGACATAGGAGGCCTGGAAAGAGACAAGCTCTACAGCAGCTTGCAGCTGAGATCAGGAGAAAAAAAGCAGAGCAGCTGAACCCGAGAGAGGAAGCCCAGAAGGGAAGGAGAGACCAGTCAGAGATGCCTGCCATCTTGCTTCAACAAATGGCAGCTGACTTTGGTAAGAAAGCACCTCTTATGATGTCTTGAGTTGGACTTTTCACACCCTTAGAACTGTAAGCTTTTACCCCAAGTAAATACCCTTTATAAAAGCCAACATATTTCTGGCACTTTGCCTTAGCAGCCCTTTGGCAAACTAAAACACACACACACATATTTAAATATTCTTATCTATGCGAAGTACTCATTCTAAAGTTCATTAATAAATTACTACTCAGCATGGTGTCAGATAAAGACTAACCTGAAAATTTTACTTATCTCAGAATGACTATTAAATGTATTTAAAAATGGTAAAATACTAAACATAAAGGTAATAGATAACGGGATCAATTATGGGATTATATTGGAGCAATCAAAATTCTTAAACTCTATTTCAACGAATTTCTTTACTTTGGTCTATATTTGGGAAAATGGTGTTCTTCAAGTTGGCCAGTTGGCAGATACCACTGATTCTTTTTTTTCCCTGTCAGACTTTTTTTTTTAATTTTTAATTTAATTTTTTTTTTTTTAGGATACATGGATTACATAAATGTTACACAAAAATTTTAGGGGAACATTGATTCTTAACATTAACACAAGATACACTTGACAATGTCGTTATATAGTGCTTTTTGCCAGGGACTTAATCACCATAATATTTCCTCCTTCAATTATTTTGCTTTTGAGAAGATCAAAGCTTGTTACCTCATTTATCCTTACACCTGCTTTGAGAAAGAAGGTAGCAAACATAACTAAATTATCAAAGGCTAAGTTATTAAAGTTTCCTCTTAATAACAATATTGGTAAGATCTACCCCATAGACTTTTTAGAAAAGCCAACAATCCTGTGTACAATGTAGCCAGAACTGACACAGAAAGTTACAGAGGAGAAGTACCTGTTAAATTCCCCACCCTCAAAAAAGGAAGAAGTAAGGAAAAATATGTCCTGTAGATGAGAGGCAGGATGTTAAACATCCCTTGAAAATAGCAAAAGTAAAACACAAAATATTTGTATTAGCCCCTGAAAGATACTTGAACTCTTAGACCAAGAACAAAAACATGAAAAAGACAATATTTTAGCTAGAAATCAACATCTCATTCACAATGTGAGAGACTGCTTACATAAATGTGGCACAGGTATGAAATGTGAGCAAATCTGGAAATGAACTGAGGTGATACAACTCCTGAAGGCCAGGTAAAAATTAATCTAGCAGAATGACAAGACTCTTCACAACTGTGATATATTAAAAAAAAAAAAAAAAAAAAAAAAAAAAAAAAAAAAAAAAAAAAAAAAAAAAAAAAAAAAAAAAAAAAAAAGGAAAAGTGGGCTCCAATCTTTAAAGAGACTGGAATTATGAAACCACACAGAGAAATACTTGGTGGCAAGATATGTTCTTACATTTCTTCCCTCATAGCATTTTCTTCATGGACTCCCATGTTTCTTTAGGCAGGTGTTCTTCTTTTATAAAGCATAATCCCACATGTGCTTACACTTGGCAAGTTGTGGAATTAAAAAAGGACAGAGAATGAACTACAGCACACAGAATATAAAACCAGAATACATAAAGCAGAACTTTACATAAAAAGAGAGTTAAACAGGAAAACGTATCTTGTATGCAAAGCCCTACTTTTTAATAATCATGGGTATGTGGTTTAAAGCTTATCTAGTAAATTCACACATTTGGTTACAACTCTCGTTTAAATGTTTAATTTACCTTCACAGAAGAATCCATATATACTAAGGCTGCAATAAGGGCTTAAACTCTAGTATGAAGGACTTGGGTAAAATAAAAGGCTCAACCATGTTTTGAGCATGAGGGCTTTTGATTACTGCAACAGGTGATAGAAGGAGCTTCTGTGAAGCTCCCTGAACCAGTGAACGGGTCTGGGTCTAAGCCTGCCTGAGAGACCTGGCATGACCCAGCATGCTTCCTCCTGACAGTCATGGACTACTTCTCACAAGCACCTACTGCTCCACCTGCATTTAGCCTTGACCCTTCTTCCCACTTCACCTGCAAATCTTTATTGAGTGCATGCCTGGTGCTAAGCATTGTAATAGATGCCAGAGTCACAAACATATAAGAGAAGGACAACCCCGGTAGGACCTCCGAGACTTCCAATATGGAAATCACCCCAAACAGAGGGCCACCAGAGGTCTTTGAAGATATCCAGGTCCTATACCAGGGCAGATAATCTCAGAGTTTGGTGCCTTATTAGTGGGCCCTAACTTGGAATTCTCGCTCCAGAGAATGATAGAAATTGACCAAAATCTGTCTACATTGCACATGGT
>PVKH010018855.1:0-15012 GCA_004027955.1 Chaetophractus vellerosus | reverse complement strand
CCCCAAATAAATACCCTTTATAAAGACCAACCAATCTTTGGTATATTTCAAAAGGCACTCCTGTGGCTGACCAAAACACTACCTCTATAGGATTGGAGTATTATTTGGCTCAAGGGAACTTAGCTGTATTTGAAGGCAACAAATTTACCTAGTATTTCCATTTCCTGAGCTTTCATATCTTACTTTCCTTTTGAACTCTTCAATACCCTTTCCACATAAGCTTAATTTTCAATTTTCTCCAGGCTACTAAGTTAGTTACTGCTTGTTCACCAATAGTCCTACTTCCACCTACTTCCAAAATTTTAATGGCATTTCTAATTTGCCAACCATTCTCCTATTCTCTTTGTCCTTATGCAATCTTGTTGTGTTTATTTTTTTTGGGGGGGGGGGCTAAGGGTTAACTTCTTTAGTGAAAGTTTAGTGGAGATTAAGGAGGGAATATAGATAAATGCACGTGTTCTTCCAGTAGAACTATAAATCCTTCATTTCTGAGATGAGGAAATTAGGTATAAGAAATTTTAACTGACCCAAGATCTTACAAATTTGGACTGATAATTCCGGTGTACATTTTCTTTATCCTGTATTCTTTCAACTATGAAAAATAAATTCCTTATTAAAATTCTATAAATCCTTTCAATTCGCCATACATGATAATATGGCTAAAATCTCCTGGTCTCCTTTTTTTGTAAATCCTTGAAAAGGCCTTGCTAAGATACTATATACCTATAAAAGCTCCACTAAGCTAGATGTTGTATTCTCTCTAAAGGATACTCCCTGGGGTTGAATAATGTGGTAATGTTGCTCTATATGTAGTTGTAGAACTAAGTCACACTGAAGCTGACAGGTTCCTTCCACATGCCTACGATTGTTTATCTTTCCATCACCCTGATTCCAAACTACAGAAGGTCCACTCAGGGAATTATTACAAAAATGAGTTCCTAATAAAGGAGGCAGAGTTTGGGGCTCAAGGTGAACTTGAATTCCAAGGTTGAAAGTTTTATTGTGGAGATTGGCATAAGGAAATACCACTAGTGGGAGAATTTGTTGTAAATCTAATGTTTTCTTTTTTTTTTTTTAAAGATTTATTTATTTTATTACATATCTCCCCTCCCCCCCATTGCGGCGACGCGCCGAGACTTGGTCACTGCGCAGGCGCTGCTTTCCCTGCTTGTGGGCGGCTTCTCCTTCTATTCACGGCCGACTCTTGCTTCAGTTAGCGGGTGGCTGGCTGCGCTCCATTCGCGGGAGACCTGCCCTGCCCGTGGCGGCTTTTGCCCTGTCTGTGGCAGCTTTTTGCCCTGCCCACGGTGGCTCTGGCCCGCCCATGGCGGCTTGCCATTCTCAAGGCGGTCTGCCTGCTAGGAGAGGTCCCTGGGAACTGAACCCGGGGCCTCCCATGTGGTATGCCGGTGCCCTATCCACTGGGCTATCGAGCCGGCCCTAATGTTTTCTTGATAGATGAGGATTGGATCTTTAGAGTCCAGATAATTGTAATCTCCACTATCTACCCCTAAAAACATTTAATAATTTCATTTTAATTTACATGTAAATAACTTACATTAATGCTTCAAAAGTTAATTTCATATATTATTCCATGATGTTTTGTTTGTTTTAGAGTACAGGAGTAGTGGGCAGAGACAAAAGAAATTAAGGTATTTGTCGAGGTGCTTTAAAGGTGATCCTTGGGAACTGGCTGTGGCTCAACTGGTTGGGCTCTGGTTTAACACATGGGAGGCCCTGGGTTCGGTTCCCGGGACCTCCTGGCTAAGGCAAGCCGCCGCGCGGTGAGCTGATGCAGCAGGGGGAGATAGGCGGACATGGAAAAACGCAAAGCAAAAATGAACATGGCAAGCACAAGCAGCAAGGGGGGGATATATAAATAATTTTTTTTAAAAAGATGATCCTTATTAAATATTAAGTATTTTAAAACATTCAATATCAGTATGTACGTCAGTTTTTGTGAATAAAAATAGGATATTAAAAAACAGCAGAATAGTGCTGATCCTAAGATGGATAGATTTCAATAATGTGAATAGAGGAACAGATGCTGTTTCTTGCTGTATTAGATTGTGATTCCTAGATGCAGAATCCGACATAAGATTTTTGTTCAAGTGCCTTACAGATGGAGGACTCTTAGGAGAAGGGTTGTGAGTGACACCAGGTTGGACACAGGAAAAAAGCTAAGCAATAATGTCGTCTCATCTGAGACTAACTTTGTTCTGATCTCAAAGCAAGCTTAGAAACAGAAATGGCACTACAGACATGTTATCAACTGGAGGAAAGGGGCAGGTCTTTTGTATCCAATTACAAAGAGGTCCACAGAAATGGGAGTGTAGCAGTTTGATATTAGTTATGAATTCCTAAAATGATATTAATTATGTTTGTAACCTGGTCTGTTCCTTTGGTTGTGATACCCTTTGATTGTATTAGATTCGGCTGAGATGTCTTTGATTAAATTATGTTAAGATTAAGGCTTTGATTCAACCGTGTCAGTAGGGTATAACTCAGTTTATGTGCCCGCTCCCCTGGTGGGCTGATATAAAGGGTACTCATTCAAGAAGACACAGTAGAAGATACACAGAGAAGAGAAGGCTCAGCTAAAGCCCCACGAAAAGAGATGAGCTCTATGCCAGCCTACAGCTGAGATTGGAAGAAGCTGGGCCCACAGAGCCTTAAGAGAAAGAAGGAAGGCGAGACTGTGCAGAGATTGCTCACCGTCTTGCTTCAACACTTGGCAACAGACTTTGGTGCGAAAACAACCTTGAATTGGACTCCTTAGGGCCTTGAAACTGTAAGTTTTTACCCCAAATAAATACCCTTTATTAAAGCCAACAGATTTCTGGTACTTTGCATCAGCATCTCTTTGACTGACAAATACAGGGGTGGATAGCTGTAGCATCTTGGGTAAAAGGCTCCTATTTGGCCAAGGGCAATTCTCCTGAGAAGAAAGCAGGAATCAGTGAATTGTTCTCAGCCAACACTCACAACAGGCAGGAGTCAGGTAGCTGGCCAGGACACCAAGAGCATGAACTACCTTAGCCTTGTAGCACTGTGCTACACATTCTGGGTTTTAGTACAAACAATATGGGCTTTAGCACTAATACCATGAGTCTATGATGATATCTTATAGTCTATGGTTTGGGGTAACTGTAAGTCAGTACAAACTAGATATCAGCTATATATATATTACTTATATACATTCTAGGAATGTAGAAATACACTTATTTCCTAGCATCTTTCTAAGAAAACCAAATTGCTAATAGGAGAAAAGGCAATATGCCCTATTATAGGAAGGAAGGAAGGGAAGGAGGGAGAGAGGGGAAGGAAAATAAGAAGAAAGAGAAAAAGTAAAAGAAAAAGAAAAAGAAAAAGGAAATTATCTAATATTGCCACTAAAGAAACAAAAATTCATTAACATAATGAAAAACTCAAGTGCATTGATGCAGTGGTCTATTCTGTTCAGTCTCTTTCATTCTAATCGTATTATTGAAAGTCTACCAGGGACAGCTATATCCATTCAAGCTCATGCTGTCTTTAATACGTCAGTGGGAAAAATAGTCCTCATGCCCCTTTGGCTGTAGATGTGAGAAACAGATTTCAAGACTGTTTTTCAAGGGCAGCTTCGAAAATTTCTCATGAAATGATCCAGGTCTAAATTTTCTTAAGAACAGTACAGTGTGCACTCAAGTACCTTCATTGAGAAGATTGTGGAGGCTACCTCCAACATCTCCTCCCCCCTTATTTATTAGTTGATAAAACTCTTTTTTTTTTTCTTCTGGTCAGAGATTGTTAAGGTTCTAGTCAGAAAATTTCATGTATCAGGAAATGTAAAGTAGGGGTTCTTAACAAGGGGTCTGTGAACTTGAATTGAAATTCAAAAAAATATTATGCTTGTGGGGATGTGCTGGGGCAGGTGTGATATATTTATCAAATAATGCACAGTATAGTGTGGACGTAGTAAGGGGTTTGTGGTTTTCACCTGACTGGCAAAGGTGTCCGCGGAACAAAAATGGTTAAGGGCCCCCGATGTAAAGGAATGGGGGACGAAGAGTAGATAACATGTAATTGATACTTTTAGTGGAGTTAGCACATTTTTCCCCAATTGAAATCTAAATGACTTATTATTTTAAGCAAACCATCTATCACTTGGATGAATGTGCATTTTCAGAAAGTAAAATGTCAGAAGATGCTTATTCAGATTACATCTTGGTCCCATTTAAAAAATATTTAAAGTTTCACTTTGTAAATTAAATATAAAGTGCTAGTGTGTTCTGCTTGTAAAATGCAGAAACTTTTCCTTTCCCTTCAAAGTCAAAGTGATGCCTAGAAGAATAACTGGGCACTAAGGTTTACCCTAATTTCTCTCTGATCTAGAAATTAAAATTTTCTTAGAGTATGCAATGCTATTTTCAGTAAATTTTCAGAGCATTCAAATGTAATTTTAAAAGTGTCAGTGGAAATATTACTGAAATTTCTTAATGTTAAGTTTCAGTGATATTAAAAAGAAATGCATGGATATTTGGAAGTTATACAAAGCATATTGTCAGTATAACATTTTAAATATAAAAGAGTCAATAATTATACAAATTTTTTTTAAGGATTTGTTTTATCTATTTATTTCCCCCCACCCCCCTCGCTGTTTGCATTTGCTGTGTCTGTTTGTTGTGTGCTGGCCTTCTTTTTAGGAGGCACATGGAACTGAACCTGGGACCTCCAATGTGGGAGGGAGGCGCCTAATCGCTTAAGCCACCTCCGCTCCCTGCTTGTTGTGTCTCTCATATGTTTTCCTCTTCTCTCTTGTGTCATCCCGCCATGCCAGCCTGTTGCATTAGCTTGCTTCCCAGTTTTACATATTAGAATAAAGATAGCTAATATTCATTTAATGCTTACTAAGCACTCTTATAAATACTTTGCAGTTTTATATCATTTATTAACCTAAAAAGGGGGTACCATTTTTATCCTCATATTGCAAGCAAGGTTAAGAATCTTGGAAAAATCACAAGGGTAGTAAATTTTGGGACAATTTTAAAGCAGATGTCTGAGCATAGATGCAGCAGTATTAACCATAATGCTTCCACAGTATGGATTTGTATTTTGTAATGATAAACTGAATTAACTTATTCATAATCTAAATGTTCATTTGGTGTCATTTTAGGAATACGTATTCTTTCCTTCCATGAGGTACTTTCAGATGTATTTTTTCATTTAAGTAACCTTCAAGCATACAATTAATATGAGATATCACTTCACTTAGTAGAAAGATGCCTCAGTAAGAAAATATCAAATGGGTAGCCAAATGACCTTAACATCTAAGAGTGGAAAATGAATTAGCTTAATTGAAGGGGTGATTAATAATGGGTACAAAGAATGGGAATGCCAAAGAAAAGCATGGTCCACATCAGAACAAGGTGTTAACTCTTAAACACAAGTATACACTCCATATCATTCATAAACATTGTGTGGCAAAAATAATTTTTTAAATCTATGTCAACACAATCTTCTGGAATGTTTCCTACGCAACTGCCTACTGTCTACATCACATAGAGAAAAGTTAAGAAAGATTCATTGATAGAAGTTCAGAAGAGAGAGAGGAAAATGGATTAGATAGCTTTAACTGAGCACTAAAACAATATATGGAACTGCAGTGTGATGTAGCTGCTAAATGTGGCATGAAACTGTACATGTAGAGTCAAGTTCAGTGCAAGCAACAGCCATGACAAGCAACTTCTGAAATATTTTATTTGAATCTTTGAATTGTATTTTACAGCAAGAACAGAGAAGAGTAAATTATGCTGGTAAAGGAGCCAGAAATCCTCTTCTGGAAGAGAGTATTCATTCAGCTGCACACAATTCAAAAGAATTTACTGAAAGATTTTAACAACTCAAGTCAAGTGTTTATCAGAACTTTCCAATCCATTATTACACTTACACTTTGCCATGAATTTTTGAAGTGGGCCTTTTTCCATCATTTATAGAAATGGGTATTATTTTCTCATTTTACTGATGATGAAACCAGTTCAAAGAAATGTAATAACTTGTACACTAATAATAATAGAAGTTAAAATTATAGCAAAAATAATTATCATAATATTGGCTAATGTTTATCACTGAGTATATGTGAGGAATCGTCTAAGAGATATATTCATTTTAGCTCATTGCATTCTCACCATAATCCCCAAAGAAAGTAATTAATGACCAGTGGAATCAGAGCATCAAGTCATGTACATTAACAGTAAAATTTGTTGCCACATAGGCTGAGTAAAAAAGAGACACTTATCTTGATACAGATTAGGCCTCTGTAAATTATTTGCTGTGCAATCTAGACCATACCACTTTTTTTCTTTGTACGTTGGTTTTCTTCTTCTGCAAAGTGGAGATGATGGCTACATCACAATGCTGTTGTAAAAATGAATCTTCATGTCACGAATTGCTTTTCTTCCCTCCTAATTCTGCCAGTCCTAGTAAGTATAGTATCTTTTTCATAAATATATTTACATGATATCCACGAGTTTTCTTTATATTTCACTGATTATTCTAATAACTTATCATTGATCTCTTGTTTCATTAACCTCAGTGATCTGTAATTTCCTTACGAAAGTGAAACAGTAATAAGATTTCCCTTCTATTTTGTTTTTCTCCTAAAACTTCTGTTTTCATACATCTTTTGCATATTATTTTTCATAATATTCTCTGTGATCTTGCATAAGGCAAAATGTTTTAGTTTGCTAAGGATGTCAATGCACAAAACCAGAAATGGGTCGGCTTTTACATTGGGAACTTATTGGGGTAAAAGATTATAGTTTTGAGGCTGTGAATATGTCTAAGTCAAGGCATCATCAGAGAGGCTGTCTCACCAAAAGGTGAGGCAATGGAGTTTTAGCTTTCAGGGCAATGGCAAGTTACAAAATTTTTTCAAGTCTCAGGTGCTCAAGTCAACCAGCAGCACCTATAAGTGTTTGGAGGTTTTGGGTGTATACCAATGGGCCAGTCTGTCTTCTGGGTTTCAACAATAAGTGGTTATATGGCACAGTAATTCTGGTTCCTTTTACCTCTGGAAACGCATCAACTGTGGATGTGTAAAAGAAGGAAAAGAATTGCTTTGTTTTACATTTTAGTAAATTACAATAAAATTAGTTTTATTGAAAAAAGAATGCTGAAGAGTGAACGTGTCCTAATGGGTTAACTGTGTACATTGCTTTGCTGTTGCCCCTTATCTGTCATTAGTGAGTAACACTTCACACTAGATTGTTCTGTGACAGTGGTGCCTTTAGAGCATGGAGGCCTTTTGCCTGATCCCAGCAGCACCCCCTCCCACCCCATGGTTTGTTTGCCTCCATTGTTTTCCATGCCCTTTTCATGCCCCAAGTAAGTGCTAGGTTATAAAGACCAGTGTGTTTCCCAGCAAAGTCCCCACCTCGTCAGACAAAAAATAATAGTAATTTTGAGACACATACTTGTCTGTCCTATTCTTGGTGCAATTTTACTGTATGTCTCTAAGTTAACTAAGTTAACTACTAACCATATAAATAACTTGACATCAAAATTGTCTGCTTCCTGTCCTCAATAATTTTAGTGGTTTCAAATCTTTGTTTTTATATTTGCATGCAGTGTCCTTTGGGAAAGTAAGTAGTTTTTCATGAAATTTTATTTGGAAAGTTTGGAAACTAATTTATTGTTTCATAGAAGTTACTTTGGAAAAGAAGTTTTGAGGTTCATTATCCATATCAACTACTAATTGGGGTTTAAATGAACATAAATGTTCTGTTCTCTACAATTTCCCCCCATGGGAAGGGGCGTGTGTACTATTTACATGCATAAGTCTTATTTGAAAGGGAAGAATAGTATTCAAATTCTGAGGGAAAAAAAAGAAATAAAAGAAAACAGAAACAGAAACAGAAAGCAGTTGATCTACTTAAGGAGTGAGCATCCTCTCAACCAGGGTCAGGTATAGCCCTGGCTGTGCCTCAATGCCCAACTAACGCATGCTCAGTCCTTAGGGTTGTAGCTGAGCCTCATCTCTCTCCTGGACACAGGGTTCAGGAGTCTTCAGAAAGAAGATTAAACTTCTAGGAGTGAGCCATTTCTCATATTTGCTGTAAAATGGAGCCAATTTACATCTCCTTCAAAGATAGTTTTGCTCCAGAGTAAAACATAAGTTTAATCCCTCTTTTAGAAAAGAAATATGAATGGGAAAATAACCCTGAGAGCCCTTTTGTCTCAAACTTATTCCAAGTAAACTGTTACACATCCCCGGCTAACATTTGATTTCTACTGATGTGGCTGAGAATGCCATCTATATGTAATTTATGAAGAGAACATTGTGAGTTTGGGAAGAGCTGCTCATTGGGGTCATAGTGACTTGTGTTGGGATCTGGTTTGGGGGTCCTGGACCCATTCCTGCAGCTTTACTAATGGGACTAAGTGTTTCTGCTAGGAGAACCTAAAATGCTGCTTTTACAGCCCCTGATACTCACATAGTCAAAGGAAAAGCTAGTTAGTTTAGAATCCTTGTATACTTGGTCGTCTTAGAAGGTTTTAATAGTATTACATGATTCCTAGATGTTTGACCCTTCTTACATCTGGACCATTACAAAGCTTTCTCTTTGTTTTAGATTTATATGGTTGGGGTCTTTTAACATTGTCAATGAAGATCATCAAGGTATATGTTATATTTATAAAATTATATTATAATAAGTCTTTATTTCATGATTCAAAGGAATCAATAAAGCAAAGCCTAAAAATAATAAATTACTTTAAGCTGCTATGTAACATATGTGGAATAAATTTTAAAATTCTGTGAGGAAAGCAGATGTAGCTCAAGTAGTTGAGCACCTGCTATCCATATACAGGTCTCAGGTTTGATCCCTGATACCTCCTAAAAACAAAACAAGCAAATGAAAAAACCAACTCTTATTGGGGGCAGATGTAGTTCAGTGGTTGAGCACCTGTTTCCTGTGTACAAGGTCCTGGATTCAACCCCCCATACTTCCTTAAAAAAACAAAAACCAAAAACTTCTGTGAATCCAAGGTTATCCTTTTTATCCTAAAACATTCTCTTTGGTGCATTTATCCCCTCACATCATTTGGGCTCATTGTTTTTTCCTTCTTTTTCATGTTATATATGATTTTTCAGCAAAACGTGCCTGGAAGTTAACTTTTTTTTTTTAAGGATATTTTATTTATTTATTTATTTTTTCAAGAGGTTTTTTAAATACACTTTTTAATTTTTTAAAAAGAAATTTAGATTACATAAAAATATAGGGGATTCCCATATGTCCCACTCCCTAGCCCTCCCACATTTTCCCACATCAGTAACATCATATATTAGTGTGTTACATTTGTCACAATTGATAAACACATCTTGGAGAATTGCCACTAAGTGATGATTACAGTTTACATTGTAGTTTACAATCTCCCACACATTTTTGCAAGTTATTACATAATATACAATGGCCTGTATCTCTCACTGAAATGTCATTCAGGATAATTTCCAGGTTCCAAAAATGTCCCCAAATTACATCTATTTTCCCCTCTCCTTCCCCTCAGAACCTCCAATGGTCACAGCCTCCACATCCATGATAAAATTTCTTCAATTGCTAGGATCACAAGTCTGCCGTAGAACAACTATAACTCTAATTTAGTCCATCATCCATTCCCCAATCCTGAGGGTTCTGTGATGGCAATACCTTCTCTAACTCTAACCGAGAGGGTGCTTAGGTCCCATGGGGCAGATGGATGGGACTTTCTTGCTTGCAGTAATAGATTCTCTAAAGTTGCTTGAGATGGTCATTGTTAGTCATCTTCTCCTTGTTCATTGTCCTGGGTGTGTCCAGTGTAATGGAGGGTAGGTGTTGCAAGTCTGTTGACATTCAGGGCCCAACTGGCACATGGACAGTTCAAAGATTTAAGTCTCTTGGACATAACTATCAACTCTAGTACTAGCTATAGGTTCAAATAGAGGGGCAGCAGAGCCATGTTTAGGGAAAACACAACTGAGTCCACCTCTATCACATTGGGGAGCGTAAATTCCAAAGTAGGCCTCATTGGCAGGGAGTCAAACTCTTGATGTCTCCCAAGCCCCCAGGAACCCCACTATTTGAGTTAATATTTACTTTGGCAGTCTATGAGTTCCTGCTAAGACATGCATAAGCGTAACCTCTGAAAGGAACTCCCAATTCACTTTGAAGTCTCTTAGCCATATAAACTCATTTGTCTTTAGCCCTTCCTGCTTTTGGTCAAAGTCTTTTTCCAGTTGCATTGCTAGTTGGTGCTTGGTAGTAATCTCTCAGTGCCAGGGAGGTTCATCCCTGGGAGTCATGTCCCACTCTGGGAAGAAGATAATGCATTTATATGCTGATTTTGGCTTAGAGAGAGGCCACATTTGAGCAACAAGAAGGCTCTCAAGAGGTAACACTTAGGCACCTTATAATACTATGCTAAGTTTCAATTTCAACAGTAAAGGTTCATAAATACAGTCATCAAAATCAAGGGCTTGTCAACGATCCATCCTCCTAGAAGTTAACTCTTGTGTCATCTCTAAGGCAAAGCACTTGTGCCTCTGATTGGTCACTGACACTGCAGTGTCAAATTCTGCATGTAAAAACAAGGAGTCCAATGTCAAGGCATGCTGAAGAAAGGGCGAATCTTGTTTGAGACAAACAGCAGCTACAAAAAACAATGTTTTAGACAAGGTCTAGCTTTGATTAGTGGTTTGAAAAATATGTCATCCAGATATTGGGAGCAATTTTTTAAGGGCCCACTAGCTTATACCCAATAGTGTTTACCAGTTGATCTTGGAGTTTAATTAGGCTAAAAAAGCCAAGTGTATTTTTTCTGATGGCATTTTTTTCTTTCATTTAGAGTGTGCGATTGGTCCAAGTCAATACAACATTTGACTTTGCAGCGGAATTGATTTTTCTGATAAATGTTTAAAAATTTAACATATCAATAAGAAAAAATTCTCAGAGCTTGATCTCTTTCAAATGACATAAATCTGTTCACTTACTTTGAAATGGGCTGGTGGAAGATATGACTTATTTGTACAATTTAATCGCATGAAATATTTTCTCATTTATGTTTAGGGAAAGGTTTCTGATTCAAAGGTGCTTTTGCCAAATTAAATCCTCCCCACCCTTCATGAGGAATTGACTGACTTAATTGTTCCTAGAAAAAGATTTAGGCTTCTTTTGGGCCTTTGACAGATTGAGAGGTCATGGGGTAGTAGTAGTAGGTGGGGTGGGTAACACAGAGAGAATAGTGGTGGAAATAGGGCAAAGGGAGGAAGGAGTTCATGGATTTTATGGTAAAAATCTCTCCCTTTTCCCCATAAACCCCCAAGGAAATGACTGTGTTAACGATTATTTTAGGCTTTTTTTTCCCCCTGTTCCACAGAGTAGTTGTGTAATAATTAAGATCTTGCTACTTTATTTTTGAGTTTGGAGCTGCCGAGCTTATTGGGAGACCATGCACATTCCATCAGGTCTTTCTGTAGCTGTGATGTTGCTCAGCATGTCAGCCAGGCATCCCTGAGGGGAAGGTGCACAGGTTTCCAGTGCAGAAGCAGTTCCAGGACCATCTACCAGCATTCAGCCTTGTGCATCATGCTAGGGCATTGCAGCCACCTCTTGCAGGACCACAGGTGGGGCTTTGTCACTGTCAGTAAGTCTACCTATTGGTCAGTTGTGTTCATTGTTACGAATCCACTAAAATTCTAGTAAAGCCATAAAATAACAACAACAAAGTCGGCTGCTGGTGAGCCTAGACTCCTGCTAGGTGGGAAGGCAAAATGGCATTTAGTTTCTGCTTTCCCTTCCAGGCTCATGCTCTCCCTGAGTTCAGATGTGGGTGTTCAGGCTTATGGCTCATCTTTCAGCTTTGGAATACTCTTTCACTCTCAACCTCTGGGCTGCAGGTGATATTGTTGTCTTCTCTCACATGGCAGGATAAAAGTGTGGCTCTCTTTTTCTGTGTGTCTCTGCATGTTTCTCCTGTTTATATAGAATTCCAGCAAGTAGGCAGAAATCCAGCCTAGGTCATGCCTCACTGAAGTACTCCAATTAAAGGTCCCAAACTGAAGGAAATCAATCAGAGGGACTTAAACCCACAAGAATGGATTAACTCCAAGAACATGATCTCTTCTGGGATTCACAAAAAGCTTTAAACTGTCATACTCCTCTCTCTGGATCCCAAAAATACATGCTCTTTCCATATGCAACATACATTCATTCCACCACAATATTTCAAAAAGCCTTAAATCATTTAAGTAACAATATTAGTACAAGTAGCATCAAAATCAGTCCATGTAGTCTTGGTGAAAATTCTCATCTGGCTGTGGACCTGTGAACCTGAGAACAAGTGATCTGTTTCCAAAGATGGGACAGTTCTAGAATAAATGTTCCCATTGCCATAGGAAGAAATGAGAGGGAAAACACGGGTTACAGATCCCAAAGAGTTCTGAAATCCTTCAGGGCATCTGCCATTTGATTTCAAAGTCTGAGATCATCTATAGAACAAAAGTTTCTTCTTGTAACTTGAAGCAAAAATCCCACCCCTTCTAATGGCTTGCCTGGTGCCATCTTCTTGGCTTCACCCTCATCAAGCATCTGAATGGTGGGTGAACTCTAACCCTCACCATTCAAGAACACTAGGGAGATGGTCACACTCTTCCCAATCTCTGGGACACAGGCCCAACCCCCAGAAAACAGTTGGGTGGTGATCAAACTCTCCCCAACCCTTTCTGAAACCTAGGTGGTAACACTCTCCCTGAACAATGGTGTGGAAGCCCACCCTCTTCAAATACCAGGGCAAACATGCCTTTTCTGCACACATGGATGGGGTCCCTCTCTTGGCCCAAGAAGATGTCCCAAGTCCAAGCTTCAGTTTCCACAGCTTTGCCCTTGAAGTAGTTCCTCCTTCTATCTTTAGCTTTTCTGTCTCTTTCAGTCCAGGCTGTCAGTGGTTTTGTTCAGACAGATCTCACAAAAAAGCTTGTTGGTTTTGCATGCAGTTCACATGCAACTATCAGTCAATAGAATTTTCCACAAATCCTTTCTAGGTAACTGCATTTTAAATCCTGACCTGCAAGAAAATATCTGCCTGCTTCCAAGTTCATTTAAGCCCTCACATCAGGCACCATCTTCTGTGGACTCTTTTTTGAGAAGCTCAGAATGTCCCCAACCATCAATTTCTGATTTTTTTGTGCCCAGGATTTTGGTTCTTAGCCTATAACCTGCAAGGAAAAGCCAGGCTGCACTGTTCACATTTAGTTTGGAAATCTCCTCAGCTAAATATCTAAGCTTATCACTTTCAAATTCTGCCTTCCATCTAACAGCAGGAGTCATTTTTTTCCAAGTTCTCTGCCACAACAAATATTATCTTCCTTCCAGTTTAAAATGACACATTCACCATTTCTGTCTAAGCCCTTTTCAGAAGCATCTTTAGTGTCCATATTTTTACCAACAGTCTCTTTAAAGCAATGTAGCCCTTTTTGATCAATTATCTCACAGTTTCTCCAGAATCTACTCCTGACCCATTTATAGAACTATTCTAACATTTTTTTTTTGCTCCAGCTTTTATTTTTTTAATTTTTATTTTACTGGGAGGTCCCAGGGATCGAACCCAGGTCTCTCCATATGGTAGATGGACACCCAACCATTTAACCACATCCGCCTCCCTTTCTAACATTTTTGGTATTTGCAAGCAGGACCTCAGTCTCCTGGTACCAATTTCTGTTTTAGTTTGCTAAGGGCTGCCAAAATAGAAGACAGAAATGGGTTGGCTTTTACAATGGGAATTTATTAGGGTAAAAGCTTACAGTGCTGAGGCTGTGAAAATATCCATATCAAGGCATCATCAGAGATGCTGTCTCAACAAAGAGCAGCTGCTGGTGATTCTGGACTCCTGCCACATGTCAAGGCAAAATGGTGGCTGGTCTCTGCCTTCTCCTCAAGGCTCACTTTATCCCTGAGCTCAGTTGTGGGTGATCATATGACTTTTTCTCTTGGCCTTCAGGACCACCCCCTCCCCTGCAGATGATCCTGGAGTCCTCTCTCATGTAGAAGGGTAAAATAGCAGTTCTCTTTGTCTGTGTGTGTATCTGAATGTTTCTCCCATTTATATGGGACTCCAGCAGGTCATGCTTAAATGAAGTACTCCAATCAAAGGCCTCCAACTGAACTCAATCTAATCAAAGGGTGCCACACCCACAGGAATGGATTAACTTCAAGAGCATAATCTCTTCTGGGATTCACAAAAAGCTTTAAGCGATCACACCCACCTTTTTTCTATTCATATAATTTGATTATTCTTTGTTTTCTGTGTTAGCTAGTTTCTTTAAAAAACAGTATGGGTCAGTTAAATGCCCAGTATTCTGCCTACACAGTCACCTCTCACTTCCTTGACTTTCTCATTTCATTGACACTTTCCTTCACTCCAATTTTTCCATCCACATTAGCCACAATCCTCACTCCAAAGCTGAATCCTCAAAGTTGCCATCACTTGAAATTGACAGTTTCTGAAATCATTATTTCAGAAATTCCTTTATTTGATAACCTTGATTTCTTGCCTGTTTACACACTTACTCTATTGAAACCTATAGTCTGACTATATAGCGTCAATCAATGGAATTCTATGTTCCCACTATACATATCTATAATTTTTATCCAATTCTCTTCTTGTGAACTATTTTCTATGGTTTATAATTTCAGTTACTTTCTTGCAAATATTCCAAACTCTATCCTCCTATTTGCTTCTCATAACCCTTAAATGCCTCAATTTTTGGAAAGACCTGCAAATTTTTGCATTATTTGGCCCTTACTCGTATCTTAAGCTTCAATTCATGATTCTTTTCCATTTTCCTTCCAGCCATTCTGAAACAAAAAATACAAGACCTGAAGGATATTTTCAACTCCTAATTTTACATGAAGTTTTCTCTAGCTGGTTTGGCCTCTTATCCTTCTTTTCTTTAATAATAAAAATTGAAGTTTATTATGTGTCATACCCTGTGCTAGGCAT
>PVKH010018854.1:0-15024 GCA_004027955.1 Chaetophractus vellerosus | reverse complement strand
TTTGTATCCTCTTTCTTTTCTTTCCTCAGCATAGTGCCTTTCATCTTCTTGCTTGTTTTCTTATGGTTGCTACATGGCTGCTCTCCCTCCAGAATTCACATCTTTATTACAGACAAGTAAAGAAAGAGTAGAAGGGAACTTCATCCAAGTCTTTCCCTTTTTATGAGGGAAGCATAATCCACACCCATAATACTTTCACTTTACATCTGGTTGGCCAGACTTCTCTAACATGGTCATTCCTAGATCAAGGGAGGCAGGATAGAAGGAAGTTGTTGATGATAGTTGGATCAGCTAGGTAATAGTGTTTGCCAAAGAAATCCATAGGATTCCTCTGCAGACAGATTCTAATCAGCATAATTTTACCCTCTTGGTTCTACTAATAAAAATAGATTTAAAGAATAGTTGTGATCCTTCAATGGTTTCCCATGGCTATTAGGATAATACCTAACTCCTTAATCTTGCCTATAAAACCCCGCATAATTAACTCTATTATACCTTTCCAAACTCACATCTTTTTCCCCCTAGCTTCATGATATCCAGCAACACTAGCCTCCTTTCCTTCTTAAGGTACCTTATGATCCTTCCCATCTCAGGTGCTTTGCACATGCTGGTCCCTATCTCTGAAATTGTTTGTACCTATCTAAGTCCATTTACTCCCATTTATCCTAGAGGGCTCATGTCAAACCTGACCTCAGAGAAGACTTCCCCTACCTTTTAGACCAGATAAGCCCTCCCTGATTTCATAACCTGCGCTTTACCTTCATTGCACTTCAGTTTTTAGATGTGTAATTGTGTGACTATATTATAATATATCTGCCCTCCATCTATGCTAGATGCTCTGAGGGTGAGGGCATTTTGTGATTGGCTCAAGTATATGACCCCAGATCTGAGGACAGTTTTAGCCACATCAGAAGAGCTAAAAAATATAGGGTAAATGAAGGAATATTCAAACTAGAACAGATAGAAAATGATAAAAATAAACAATCATTTTATAATCTAGTCTTTCTTATCCTAGAACATTGGGTTATTTGTTGTTACTTTGGTGTCATTAGCTGTGGTATGTGCATGGTGTATGTATGTCCAAGTATGTTGAATGCACACAAGATAATCGAGGTTCTTAGTGATTAAAAAGGGGTATCTCTTTTTTTAATGATGAATAGACAATCCAGGAAATTATAGATATTGTAAGAAAAATTGGAGAGAGTTTGAGAATGTAGCAATTAATTTAGCTTCAAGTGGGACCTATGAGGAAAAATAAAAATAATACAGTATGGTAGGAAAAGCCCTAGAATTTGGGCTTGAACCAGACTTTTCAAACAGTTCATTTTTTCCATCCAACAAGCAATGCTGTTCACTCCTTATGTGCTTACTAATGGAAAAGATGAATATTACAATAGGTTAAGTGAGGGAACTTTAAGAACATAGAAGAAGGTGTGAGTCCCTCTCTCTGAGAAGGTTTCATGTAAGCAGTAATCTTTGAACTAAATCTTGAAAGACACAAAAAGGCTACAGGATAAACAAGAGAGGGGCTGGACTTAAATTTCATTTGGAAGATGGATGAGAATTAAAAGATAGATGAGTATGCAAAGATACATAGATATGAAAGTACATACCATATTTCTGGAAAATGCATAGTTGGAGATGGTTAGAATGCAGAGTACACAGGGAAATTGGTAGGAGATAAGACAAGAAAGGAAGACAGGGGTCAAATATAAAATAAATATCTATGCAATACTAGCACATATCTTGATGACAAAGCAGCAATGAAGGCTACTGAGCAACAAACCAACACCATTCTTGTTTGAGTTTTAGAAAGAGCCTCCAACAGCCGTATGAAGAGTAAAATGGAGCAAGGAATAGAGTGGAGGAGAAAGGAGATTATTTTAAGAGCTAAGAAACAGTATCAGAGTGTGATGGTGCAGCTCCAATCACTGGCACACATGGGGATGTAGAAGAGTACACAGATTTGAAAAATATTAAATAAGTAGAATTGACTAGGCTTGATAGTCCTAGCTGGTCTCCCTGTATCTATGGTGGCCTTCTTCTAAGCCAGAGTTATCTTTCTATTAGACAATTCTGATCATGCTCTCTCTTGTTTTAAGGCCTTCAGAGTTTACTCATGTAGGAGATCTGTTTCTGTCAGAATTCAGTTGCATGAATAGAAGCCAGTCTGGTTCCTTAGGGAACTAGGGGCTACAAAATCATTGAAGGGGCTGAAAGACCACACTTGAGGCTGAGCTTCCAGGAATGAGACCCAAAGGAGTATAGCAAAATTGGCTCTCCAAAAATCATATTATTTTTGTTATAGCCAGGAGACTGGGGAACCAGGAAGTCATAGCCATGACATCTGCTATGAACTGAAGATCAGGAAGCTGCCACTATAGCTGGAGCTCCAGGACCCATGTTTCACAAAATGGATACCACACACATTTCCTCTGAATACCCACAAAACGGGGGATTCAACAGTTGAACTTCTGATACTCTTTCTGTAAGAAAAAGAGAGGTCTCTAGAAACAAGCAGTAGATTCTGCTTCTTTTCCTGTTACAAATATTGTGTGGGTATATTTACTGAATCAGGTACTGATCCCAAGCTATAAGGGCAGTTGGGGAAATGCAACCTTTAAATTGCCACCTTCTTGAACATAGAAAGACAGGCCAAAGGAGGTCAGAATGGAGCTGTCTGAGCCATTCAGTAATATCTGTCACAGTATATTAACCAGGAATTCAATAACCTGTAAAAGTGTTTAAAACTATGTATGCCTAGGCCTCATTCCTTAGGTCAAAGAGAAGCTCATCCAAGAAAGACTAGTAGTTTGGCTGTCCTTCAAAGTAATATTTAAAAATACTTACGTAGAAGAAAGGAAGAGATAAGGAGAAGCTAATTTTCAATTAATAATTTTTTATCTTTGCTGTTCTCTTGAAACCATTTATAATGTCAAAATATTTTATAATTTTTCGTGGTTTTTGTTTTTCCCAAATAATTGTCAGGCAATTATCAAACCAGAAAATATCTTAGGAGAAAGTTGGAAATGTTGATAATGTTCTTACAAATCAATGGAAAGTGCAAATTTTTAAACAAGTGAAAAGATGCTCCACCTAATTCATAAGAAAAAGGGAAATTTTTAAAAATCACCTAAATTCAGACCAGACCACCTGTTGAGGACAATTTAGAAAATCTGGGGAAAATGAAAACCTTGCTTGAAAGCCTTGGTGGACTTTAAGGTAGTACAGATTTCTTGGGCCACAAACTAGGAGAAAATAGAAAGTCAGAGAGAAAAGGTCATTTGGAGCCTCTTTGCCCTGAGAGTATTTGCTGGTATCAGTGAGACTGCTGGGAGATTCAAACTAGAGCTTTAGACAGCCTTGATCTCTTGAGGAGTAAAAAATACAGTTCAGAGCCTGCCTGGCAAGGGTGGAATAGTAAACCCTTGTAGCCCTAATAAACCCTTCACTTTTGGTTATGGCCTAGGATAAATGATGAACCAGAAGTAAATCAACCCTCATAAAGCCTAAAATCTAGTTTTGAGTCATCTGGCTGGCCCTGAAACTGGGATCCTGAATTGCTAGTACATCAGTTGCCTGGCTAAAGAAAACAAATACATTATCTGGAGAAAGATAGCATCATTTCATTTCTACAAATAATTTTTAAAATATAATGGCTGGGCATATAATCAGAGAAAACTATTCACATAAAGAAAGGAACAGGAGAACTTGAATAAGCACAAACAAAAAGAATCAACACAGAAACAGACCCATTAAAGCTCCTGATGTTGGCATTATCAGATACAGATGTTAAAATAACCATACCTACCATGTTCAAGGATAGTAAAGACAAGCTTCAAAATGTTGGGAGAGAACTGAAAATCATAAAAAATTACACAGCAGACTAGAAAGAAACAAATAGAAGTCTAGAATTAAAAATTACAGTAACTAAAATTAATAACTCAATAGACAAACTTAATAATGGATTAGGCACATTTGAAAAGAGAATTTGTGATTTGAAAGATAAAATATTCAGAAGGAAGCAAGGAGAGATAAAAGATTAGAAAAATGCAAAAAGATGTTTAGAAGATATAGATGCTATAGAGAGAATGTTGAAACATTTTTGTAAACCGAAAAGAAGAGAAAGGAGTGATAGAAGCAATGTTTGAATAGATAATGGATGAAATTTTCTGAAATGATGAATGATATGAATCCACAGATTCAAATAGCCAAACATACCTCCAAAAGGATAAATTAAAGGAAATGCATAGCCAAATATATCATGGTGAAATTGCAGAAAATCAAAGACATAGAAAAATTTGAAATCTGCCAGAAAAAAAAATAAGAAAGATTACTTTCAAAGGAACAATAATTAGACTTCAGACCACTTCTCAAAAATTATGGAAACTAGAATATGTGAAATGATATCTTCAATTTGCTGAAAGAAAATAATCAATATTCTGAAATTCTATACCAAGTGAAAATACACAAAGTGAAGATGAAATAAAAACATTTTAATGCAAACATAAACCATGAGAATTTGCCATCTGCAGACGTGAATTACTCTTCAACGAGAAAGAATATGAACCCAGAAGGTCAGATATACAGGAAGGAGGGATGAACAATGAAAACATCAAATATGAGGGCATATCTATATTGATTGTAACAAAAATGATGTCTTAGGATTAAAAGGTATAAAATATTAAAACTTAGGACAATACCATATAAGTTGTGAGGAGTTTAAATAATGATGAATCATTCTCTAGTTGTTGCATCATTGAGGAAGAGTAAATGTTTCAAATAAAAATAGTCTTTAAATAATCATGGCTGCATATTATAGTTACTAGGGTAACTACTGAAATAATAGTAAAGAAGAGTAGAACTTCTAAACCGGCAAGAAAAATGGAAAAGTAAAAAACAGTCATTCAATGAAAACAAAAAAAATGGAAAGAAAAAGAAACTTAAAAGAATTAGCACAAGAAGAAAAAAATGGTAAGATGGTGGGCTTAAATTCAAATATATTAATAGTTCACATTAAGAGTAAATAGACCAGGCAAGGTGACATTATCAACATGGCGAAGTCTTTCCTCATGGAAAAACCTTTCCTCAGAATCAACCAAAAAAGGACAAATCCCACTTGCTTGGATCTCTGGAGTATGACAAAAGCTAGAGAAGGACTCCACAAAATGTTGAATCAAAGGAAAAGAAAATAAAAACACACAAAAGCAGTAGGAAATTTATATCCTGGACCTGCCAGTCCAGATCCCTCCACCTTATTTGGTCCTGTGCAACTTGAGCCACATATAGGCAGCATGGCCCAGTCTCTTTGCCACAGATGCAGATCATAGAGCCACTCACAGCAGCAAGTTAGAACCCCATGCATATCCAGGCACCGAGACCCAAGTCCACAGAGACCCAGGGCAGCGCACAAGAGGCTGAGGAGTGCCTCATACAAAAGTTCCCCCAGGGGGGCAAAAAAGATACCATGACTGTTGGCAAGAGGTGCATACATACAATCCAGTCTCTATTTGCTGGATCACCTAAATGTAAAATGGACCTTTCAGGACTGACCCCCATCTGGCTTCCTGGGGTGGGATACACTAATGGGGAAGGAACAAGAGACAGAATAGTCTCATGGGAAAAGGAAAGTGGAAAACTGAACTGCAGTAAGACAGGATGGGTCCCAGAGCTAAAAAAAATGTAAGGAAAAGGGGTCACTGAGTGAAGGAGTGAATGTCAACAAATCATAGGAGCTGGGGAGAAAATTTATCACAAAGACAGAGTAGAACAAGATTCTCAAAAAAGAACAAGTGGAAAGGAAGCTTTCTTCTGGAGGTGAAACAATTGCACACAAAAGGGTAATCTGAAATATTGTATCACACTTCCAGAGAAGAATTAGGTGCAGAATAGCTGAGAAAATCTAAACAGTTAAACACAGGCTCCTCTAAAGGTCCAGAATAAGTTTAACCAAGCATCAAAGAAGAACCATAACACAAAGCCAGTCAAGAATAAAACCGTAGGCATGAGGGAGAAACTGACCTTCAGAGTTAATACATCAAAATAATCAGATGCCCAGACCTCAGCAAAAAAAATTGCAAGCCATACTAAGAAACAGGATGATATGGCTAAGTCAGGGGAACAAATTAAATCTTCAGAGGAGACCCAGAGTTTGAAACAACTAATCAAAGAAGTTCAAACAAATCTCCTAAATCTATTCAAGGAGATGAAAGAAAATGTGGATATAAAAAACTAATAGTAGATAGAGAGCTAAAGGATGTGTGAGCAAAAAGAAGAATTAAAAAGTTTAAAAAGAAAACAGAAATTATGGAGATGAAAGGAATAATAATTGAGATTAAAATACACTACAGGAATACAGGCATTCATATGGGCAGGTGAACAAATCAGCAAACTTAGGAGGACAATCAAAATCATACAGTCAGAAGGACAGAGAAAAGAATAGAAAAAAAATGAGCAGTGATTCAGGGACATGAGTTACAGCATGAAGCCTGCAAACATGCATATCATGGGTGTCCCAGAAGGAGAAGTGAAGGAAAAAGGAACAAAAAAAGTATTTGAGGAAATAATGGCTAAAAATGTTCCAACTCTTACAAAAGGTAAATATACATGTCCAGGAAGTGCAACCTACTCCAAATGAAATAAACCCTTATAGACCTACTCCGAGAGACATACTAATCAGAATGTCAAATGCCAAAGATAAAGAAAAAATTCTGAAAGCAGCAAGAGAAAAGCAATTCATAAAAGGGATCCTCAATAAGACTAAGTGCCAGTTTCTCATCAGAAATCATGGAGGCAAGAAGGCAGTGACATGATATATTTAGTTACTGAAAGAGTAAAACTGCCAGCCAAAAATCCTTTATCTGACAAAACCATCATTCAAAAATGAGGGAGAGTTTAACACATTCACAGCTAAACAGGAATGGAGAGAGGTCATCAACAAAAGACCTGCCCTGCAAGAATTGCTAAAGGGAGTTCTTCAGGTTGAAAGGAAAAGACAGAGGAGAAAGTGGCTTGGAGCAGTTTGAAGAAGTGAAGATCTTCATGAAAGGTAACTAAATGGGTAAATGCAAAACCCAATAGTACTGTATCCTCAATATATAACTCTATTCTTTAATTTGCATAAGAGTCAGAATAGAGTTAAACAAGAAAAGGTCATATCTCCTGATAATGGGACAAACAAAATAAAGAGGGGAAACTGAGGGTATGAGAGCGGAGAACACATGTGCTATTGAAGTTAAGTTGCTATCTTCTCAAATCAGTAGGTTATAGATGTTAGGTTGTGTAATAAAAACCTCAGGGTAACCACAAAGAAAGTATTTTAAACATATACAGAATCAGTAATGAGAAAAGAAATAGATACATCACAAAAGACCAACTATACAGAAAAAGAGGCTGCAATAAAGGAAAAGAGAGGCAAAAAAGATATGACATATGAAAACCAAAGAACAAAATGGCTGAAGTAAGTGATGCCTTTACAGCAATAACACTGATTGTTAATGGATTAAACTCCCCAATCAAAACACACAGATTGGCAGTATGGGTAAAAAGCATGATCCATTAATATATTATTTTCAAAGTCTCACCTTGGTCCCAAAGACACAAAAAGATTGAAAGTAAAAGGATGGTGTATTAGTCAGCCAAAGGGGTGCTGGTGCAAAATACCAGAAATCAGCTGTTCTTTAAAGATTTATTTTTTATTTATTACATATCCCCCCCCTTTCTGCTTGTTCTTGCTGTGTTCAGCTGTTCTTTATAAAGGGTATTTATTTAGGGTAGAAGTCCACAGTTACCAGGCCATAAGGTGTAAGTTTCTTCCCTCACCAAAGTCCATTGCCACGTGTTGGAGCAAGACAGCTGCTGACATTTGCCAGGGTTCAGGCTTCTTGGGTTCCTTTCTTCCCGGGCCTCTGTTTCTCTCCAGGCTCAACTCCTCTGGTTCCTCCACAAAATCAGCTGTAGACTGTGAGGCTCTCTAGGCTTTGCCTCTCTCCACAAGGCCAGCTGTAGACTCTCAGGAGAAACGGCTCATGTCTTTTCCTGGGGCCTGCTCTCCTTCCTCACAACCAAGCTTTCTTACGTCCCAGGGCTCCAGCTTGAGACTCCAACATCAGAACTACTCCATCTCTGTCCTTTGCCATGCCTTTTATATTTGATTCCCCACTCACCAAGGGGTGGGGCTCAACTCCCTACTAACGTTACCCAGTCAATGCCCTAATCATAACTTAATCATGCCCAGATTAACAAACCAGTTTTCAAGTATAATCCAATATCTATTTTTGGAATTCATAACTATATCAAACTGCCACACTCCTACAGATGGAAAAAAATAATTCATGCAAATTACTACTGAACCCACAGAAATAAAAAGAATCATAGGGGGATTCAATGAACAACCGTATGTTACCAAATTAGACAACCTAGATGAAATTGACAAATTCCTAGAAATATACAAACAACCTACACTCTAGAAGAAACAGATCTCAACAGACAAATTACAAGAGATTGAATCAGTCATCAAAAACCTCCCAACCAAGAAAAGCACAGGACTAGATGGCTACACAGCTGAATTCTGCCAAACATTCTGAGAATTAATACCAATCTGCTCAAAGTCTTCCAAAAAATTGAACAAGAGGGAACAATACCTAACTCATACTATGAAGCTAACATCACCGTAATACAAAAGCCAAATAAAGATACTACAAGAAAAGAAAATTACACACCAATTTCTCTTGTGAAAATAGATGCAAAAGCCCTCAAGAAAATACTTGCAAATCAATAAAATCAAATCCAGTAGCCAATTAAAAGAATTATACACCATTATCAAGTGGGATTTATCCCAGGTATACGAGGGTGGTTCAACACACGAAAATCAATTAAGGTAATATACCATATTAACAAAAGGAAGGGAAAAAACACATGATAATTTCAATTGATGCAGAGAAGACTTGACAAGATCCAGAATTCTTTCTTAGAACACTTAGAAAATAGAAATCTTAGAAAAATAGGAATAGAAGGAAACTTCTCAGCATGATAAAGGACATATATAAAAACCCCACAGTTAACATTATACTTAATGGTGAAAGACTGAAAGCTTTCCTATAAGATATGGAACAAGACAGTGATGCCCACTGCCATCTCTCGTTATTCCACATTGTACTAGAAGTTTTAGCCAGAGAAAGTAGGCAAGAACAAGAAATAAAAGACTTCCAAATTGGAAATGAAGAAGTCAAACTTTCACTGTTTGCAGATGACATGATTCTATATATACAAATCCTGAAAAATATACAAGAAAGCTACCAGAGCTAATAAACAAATTCAGCAGTGGTGGGGTATAAGACCAACACACAAAAATCAGTAGTATTTCCATATACTATGATTTTTAAATATATTTTTTATTTTATTTTTTAAAGATACTTAGATTATGTAAATGTTACATAAAAAACATAGGGGATTCCCATACACTGGTGTTTTTGTTTCCTGAAGGCAGCCAATGCAATATACCAGAAATGGATTGGTGTTTGTAGTGGGAATTTATTAGGTTAAAATCTTAGAGTTCTGAGGCTGGGAGAAATATCCAAGTCAAGGCATCAGGCGAAGCTCTCTTCCCAAAGGTCAGCTGCTGGCGGTCCTGGACTCCTGCAAGGCACAATGGCAGGTCTGCTGGTCTCTACCATCTCCTCCAGACTCACTTTCTCCCTGAGGGGTGATCAGTCACATGGCTATGCCGGTTTGTGTCTCCCCTCTCCTCCAGGTCTCCTTGCTAGTTCTGCTTTGGGGTTCTCTGTCTGTGGCTTTTCTCTCTCCCAGGTTCATTGATTTCAACTTCTGGAGGCTTCTTTCTGTCACTGTGGCTTTTTCCCCTGTATTTGTGTTTTTTATTCCTCTGTTATAAAGGACTCCAGTAAGAGGTTTAAGACCCACCTGGGTCATGCTCTACTAAAGTGAACTAAATCAAAAGGAAGATCACTTAACCAAATCTAATCAAAAGGTCCCATCTCCAATAGGTGTACATGCATAGGAATGGATTGGCTCCAAGGACATGATCTTCTAGGATCCACCCAGTTTCCAACTGTCACAAGTAGTAATAAGCAATCTGAGGAGGGAATCAAGAAAAATATTCCATTTACAATAGCAACTAAAACAATCAAATGTCTAGGAATAGATTTAGCCAATGATGTAAAGGACTTAGACACAGAAAACTATAAAACATTGCTTAAAAAATCAAAGAAGATCTAAATAAATGGAGGACATTCCATGCTCATAGATTGGAAGACGAAATATTGTTAAGATGTCAACTCTACCCTGCAAAATTACAGATTCACCACAATACCAATCATATGTTTTTAACAGCCTACTTTGCAGAAATGGGAAAAACCAATCATCAAATTTATTTGGAAGGGTAAGGGGCCCTGGATAGCCAAAATTATCTTGAAAAAAGAACAAAATTGGAGCATTCACACTTTCTTACTTTAAAACTTATTACACGGCGACAGTTGTCAAAAAAGCATAGTACTAATACAAAGTCCAGTGGAATAGAATTGAGAGTTCAGAAATAAACCCTCATATCTATGGCCAATTGGTTATTTATTTATTTATTGACAATTGATTTTTGACAAGGCTGCCAAGTCCATTCAATTAGGAAAGAATAGTCTCTTCAGCAAATGGTGGCGGGAGAACTGGATATCCATATGCAAAAGAATGAAGGAAGACCCTTATATCACATTATATACAAAAATTATCTCAAAATGTATCAACAACCTCAATAAAAGAGCTAGTTCTATAAAACTCCTAGAAGAAAATATAGGAAAGCATCTTCAGGATCTTGTATTAGGCAGTAGTTTCTTGGATTTTATACCCAAAGCACAAGCAACAAAAGAAAAAATAGATTAATCAGACCTCATCAAAATTAAGGAGAGGAGAGAGCTACATGCAAGTGAACCCTAGAGACCTCTAGATGGTCAACATTGAATATTCAGCTGAGAATTGATCGGCATATGCATATGAAGAATCAACTTAAAATCAGAAAAAGAACTGCCCTCAAAATATTAGAGGTATCAGTGTGAACACTCACACGAGTCTGGGAAAAAAAGTACCTGTTTCCACCAGTCAAATTAGAAAAACTTACAATTCTTGGGACATTGGGTAAAGTACACAGAGGTTCTTCCATTAGCAGTTGGAAATAATTAAGCAGATTAATACTGTGCTGGTCTCTCCTACCAAATTTTAAGGGCATGATCTGAAAGGATCGCTCTCTTACCAAAAACTTAACTGCATTTGAGAACAAAACTAAAGAATGTTTATAGAAATACAGAACTAGCCAGCATTCAAATAGGTAACATGACAATGCCTGACATCAAATCAATAAAATTCCAGGCATGTGAACAAGTAGGAAAATATGAGCCCGATGAGGAGATAGATCTGCCAATCAATCAAAACCAATCCAGAACTGACAGAGATGTTAGAATTAATAAAAAAAGAAATGTCAGTAAAACCACTATCATATCTGTATTCCATGTGTTCAAAAATAGACAGCAAAGATATTAAAATATTCAAATCTAACTTTGAGAGAGGAAAACAATAATGTGTAATGAAAAACACATGAGAAGAGATTAATGATAGATTAAGCATTGCAGAATAAACTATTAGTGAACTTGAAGACAAAGCCAAAAAATCTCCAAAATGAAACTCAGAGAGAAAAGAGAATAAAATAAAAATATATGAACACAGCATCTGTGAGCTGTGGAATAATTTCAAATGACATACTCTACATGTAATTGGAGCCCCTGAAGGAGAGGAGAGAGGAAGAAGACAGAAAAATATTTGAAGACATAATGGCAGAAAATTTTCCAAATTTCGAGTACACCACAAACCCACATATCAATGAAGTTAAACCAATGCCAAGCACAAGAAACATGAAGACAACTATACCAACGCACATCATTATGTACGAAGCAAAGTCAGAATGATAGTAGATTTGTCATCAGAAATAATATAAGTGGGAAAAACTGTGGGAATATCTTTAAAGTACTGAAAGAAAAGAAATAACAACTGTTAACCTAAAATTTTATACCCAGAGAAAAGATATCTTTCAAAAAAATGTGAAACAAAACTTTTTCAAAACACACAAAAGCTGAATTAATTCATTACCAGCAGACATGTACAAGAAATACCTTCAGGCAGAAGAAAACAATGATACTAGAGGGAAAGATGAATCTTCCAAAAGAAATGTGGAGAACAAGATGGTAACTACATGGGTAAATATATAAAAATCTTTAAAAGTCAATTGACAATTTGAAAAATAACAATGTAGTGAGGTATATATAATAAGTGTAAAAGTAAGATGGACGACAATTGCACAAAGGCAGGAAGGGGGAAATGGAAAAGTACTATTTTAAGGTTCGTTTACTATATCTGAACCAGGGCTAGAGTGAGGCAAGTGAGGCACTCACCTTGGGCACAAAATTTAAGGATCCTCCAAAAAAACTTGGTAATCATGATACTACTACTTTAATGCAATATTTTAAGATACCAAAATTGATGCAAAAAACCATGATGAACAAAATAGTAAAATTGAATTAAAGAAGTGCTCTGCTGAGACATTAGAGTTTGACACAAATGGTAAAATCAGTAATATTGATCTTGTCTTTGTTTAAAATTTTGTTTTGGGGGGGCATTAATTTCGGTGTTAAAATATTGAATTAAAATATTTTGGGGGGTCCCCTTAAATTTTGTGCTCAATATAAGTGCCTCACTTGTCTTACGCTGGTTTTAGCCATGGTTCTATGGTGGGACCCATGTATCTATCTGCATTTTCCTTAAAGATCCACATGTGACTCGGCTTCACCCTTCTGGTTGGGAATTGCTAGGAGAGAAATAATTTCAGTAACACAAGGTCCTTTATGAACTCACTGAAATACACAGAGGAGTCACATATAATTCAGACTTGTTATGTCAAAGAAAGTTTCCTGGAAGAAGTGACAATTAAACTGAGACCAGAATATAGAAAAAAAGAGCAAAGAGTTTCAGGCAGAGAGATCAGCTTTCTCAAAAGTCTGCAGGCCCAAAAGGGAGTGGGGGTATTCAGGGAACTAAAAGAATTTTGGAGCAAAGGGAATAAGGGGGGGGGGTGTTGGGGAGTAGTTCAGTGTATGGAAGAGAGGTAAGTAGAGACCACATTATACAGGGACATAGAAGTCAGAAGTTCCAAACTGCTGACTTGATCTAGCCTGCAGATATGTTTCAGTTGACCTGCAGAGTGTTTTAACATTAAAAAAAAAATTAATTGGTAAGATTTTAAAATGGGAAGATTGGAAAGATCTTTGCATAAATAACTATATTCCCAAGGTGTCCTTTAAAATACAATGAGAAAACCTGGCTTCACTGGGCATGTGTTCTGCCTGGCAACTGGAGCTGAGTAGGAGCGCGTTCTTCTATATAGGGCATTTGCTCCCCTTATTGTCTCAGTCCCACTACTCCATACTGTACCTAGCATACAGGTTTTTTTCTTGCATTTGGTTCCTATAGACATTCAAGTCTGCAAACCTTGTTATAAGCTATGTACATCTGAAGTATTTTAGTATAAGTACTTTAGTGACACAAAGCGACTTAAAAAAATGGGCTCAGCTTACATAACTGGAAAGTCTGGAGGTTGGACAGACTTAAGGCTCACAGCAGCAAGAGAGGATCAAACAATAGCATGAGAATTCTGTTTATCTCTATGTCTCTGGGTTCTGTTTTCTTCTGTGCGGTCTCTCTGTTTTACATATGGCCCCTCTCCATGGGTGGGAAATGGTTACAACAGGCTCAAACTTACATTTTCCTAGATTAAACTCAGGGAAGCAAAATCGCATTCCTATTTGTCTCTTTATCAATTGCAAGGATGGACTCAGGTTCTGCATTGGTCACCTACCTACCTCTGAGTCAAACACTGTCCCTAGGGGAATAAGTCTCTTCTTTTGCCAAGCCTGGATCACTCCTCCACGGTTTATGCATTGTACAAAGGCATCTGGCCAGAATTGGTGAGTAGGGACTGAAATTCAGCCACAGTCTGCTCACCAAGCCCTGCATCCTGGCAGAGAGTGGTGTTTGCTTGTAGGAAGGGGTGACTTCTCCTTTGCACCAGGTAGTGCCTGCTTCCTCAACTGTGTCCCCCTGTAACTGTGTCCCCCTTGAGGGGGTGCCTTTTATGGTTTACCCATGAATCTTCAGAGAACACTTAGCTTAGTTTATACAAAGAGGCCATGTAGGCTAGTGGTGGCCCTGCTTATGCTGACTTATGCCCAGCAAACCCCTCATGAGTGGAGGAAGTACAGTTTTCCCAATGGAATATGGGTAAACAGTATTTGCTTATTATCTATGTTAAGAATTTGACTTTTCAGTATGAAGAGGAGGGGTTAGAGAAGTAGGAGAATATAGAGATAGAGAAACAGAAACAGAGATAGAAAAAGGGAGAAACAGAAAAATTTGAAAAGAAGATGGAGGGAAACTGGATGTCTTAAAGGGAAACATTCACTGATTATATTCTAGTGAAGTCTATATTCTATAAATTTCCCCATTTAAACCATGTTTTCCTTGCATCTTACACATTTTGACTTACTATATCTCTATTATCATCTAAAATATTTTCTAATTTATCTTATAAGGTATTGCTTGGCCTGTGGATTACTTACATGTGGATTGTTTAATTTCTCAGCATTGGGGAATTTTCTCATTATCTTTTTATATTGATTTGTATCTAGTGCCACTGTATTCTGAAAATACATTACAATAAAAAATTTTGACTATTATTCTAAATGTGATAGGGAGACCTTGAAGAGTTCTAAGCATTGTTGTATTTTTGAATGAGAAATTTGAATTCCTACCCTTTCTATACATATTTTTTTAGTTTAGAGTCAAACATTTCGTTTTACTATTTCCATTCTAGCAAAATAAAAATATTAACTGTAGTTAAGTATTTGATTAGCAAAACCCCAAAAATGCCAAGAGAAGGAGAAAGGAAGAAAAGGAAGAAGGGAGGGAAGGGAA
>PVKH010018853.1:0-15014 GCA_004027955.1 Chaetophractus vellerosus | reverse complement strand
TTACAATGGCTTGTAATGATGATTTATTTTTGGTACTCCCCCAAGTGCACTTTGCCCCTGATAATAATTCAGTTGACAGAAATACAGTCTAGTTGATATAATGTACACATCTAAGTAGTTGATTTATGCATTGCTTAATGGTCAAGAGTCATTATGGTTATTGAAGAAAGAGATACTGAATGTAATAAGAAGTATAATCTGAATTTATAACTGTGTGAGTGTACTAAAACAACAGGTCGTTACAAAAAGCAGGGACTAAAGTCTTAGAGTTCAAATTTTTAAATGACCAACCAGTTTAGACAACTTGATCTCTAATTCTAAATTTGAACCCTGGAAGTTCTCTTGGTGAAAAATGTGGGAACACTGGAAGAAAGATACACCAACAAAGGGAGAGAACTTTCTTCCTAGAAAGAGATTCCTAATTTAAGGTACACAAAATGCACACATTTAAAGACCTGGTCCATTTTACAGTTGAATACTATTCCATTGTGTATATGTACCACATTTTGTTTATCTGTTCATCTGTTGGTGGTCACACAGTTGCTTCTACCTTTTGGATATTGTGAAAAAAAAGTATAAAGTTCTGAAACATGCTACAAGGTCCATGAACCTTGAAGACATCTTGTTGAGTGAAATAAGCCAAAGAAAGAAAAATATTGTATGATTCCATTTATATGAAGTACCTAGAATAAGTAAATTCGTAAGAGACAGTAGATTCCAGATTGCCAGAAGTCGGGGAGTGAATGGAATGGAGAGTTATTGTTCACTGGTCCCAGAGTTCCTGTTTGAGGGGATGAAAAAGTTTGGGTAATGGATCTTGGTGATGGTAGCACAATATTGGGAATGTAATTACTACTACTGAATTGTATGCTTGAAGGTGGTTAATATAGGAAATTTTGAGTTACATATATTTTACTACAATAAAAAGTTTAAAACCTGATGACAACATTGGCACATGAAGAAAAAGGGAAAGGGGGAAAAGCCTGGCTCATGAAAACCAAACGGATCTAATAGCAATATTATAAATAAGTTCTGAAGGAAACATGGCTCCATTAAATACTCTCCATAACTCAAGATGTATGGGCATTCTCCAGTGGCTTTCTCCAGGTGATGAGATTATTGAAATGATCTTGGAAGTATGGGATTCATACAGAGTTATGAGGTAAGGGTGAACATATTTCTAGGTGGGAGAAGTGTCACTACAAACATAAGAAGAAAAGAATAACCCACTTCTATATAGGTAAAACTTGAGTAGAATTGCTACTGAAGACATTATTTTGAAGCATAAAGAGGAAGGGGATTGGTGAGGTACTGGTGATACCAGTGAGATGACCTGGGAATCTAGGAATTGGTCATTCAAATTAAAATGTTACACCACTTTTCACCTAAGAGGTAGCACTGGATTTAGAATCTGAAGACCTGGGTTTTAATTTCAAACCCCCTATTTTTGATTGCTATAGCCTCCTTATCTACATGTTGGGACAGTGATAATATACAATTTGCATTGCTGTTATGCCAATTAAATGGGGTAAGATAGGAAGACTTGCCTAGCCTAGTGCTGGCACAGAGAAGCTCCATCATTGATCCCTCTTAAGAGTGTTTCCAGAGTTAGAGCATGTGCAACACAAGGGTGGTTATTTCTGAGTTACTTCTTGCTAAGACGCTATAAATATAAACGAGAACCCACTAGAGAGTCTAACAGTCAGTAATGGGCCAGAAAGGACTTACTGAGCAGCCAGGAAACCTATCATACCCCAGGGCTTGGATGTCTTTCCTCGTGAAGCAGTTATTTGATTATTGAGATGAAGAGATTTCAACTGTGCCAAAGAGGTCCTGCAGCCACTTGTCTAAATGCCAACACAAAGCTGACCACAAGTTCTTTCACTGTGCTTCCTTTGCAACACACTTGGAAGCCAACAAGTGGCACTGTGCTAGACAGACTACATATGGATTTCCAGTGGAAAGTCTCTATTCCAAAAGTGTTGACTGAGCAGTAACTTGCGGTGAAATCAAGCTGACATCACAATGTATTTTCCTCCCACCCACTGTAACTCCTCTGCCTGCCCACAAAGTGTTGTGACCCAATTGCTTTCAAAGGTCTTTTCAGGAAATGCTCTGTGAACAAATTTAAGAGGAGGCAGGAATAACTGATAGTTATCTATGCACCAAATAACATATTGCCGAGTCCTTCTGTGGCCACAGAAGGAAGCATTGGAAGTGACTGAAGAGACGAAGGGCGCAGCCCACGGCACCAGCGCCTGCAGCAGGGGGAGGAGGCATTTGGTGGTGGGGAGTAAGGGGTGCGTAGACATCAAAGGATGATGAAATCCTAACACCCAGGGAAGAAAATAAACTCCTGTTGAGAGAAAGATGAACCTATTATCGTATCCAAGTCGAATTTTTTTATGTCTCCCACCGTCTCATCCTGGTGCTTTCTTGTAGGGACAGTCTTAGATAAAAGGGGCTTTGGAGAATTTGAAAATATTGGTATGTTGCTGCTTAGTTCTTACTCTAGACAAAACATTGCACAGGATGTGGCTTGAATACTGTCTAGCAGTTAAGAGCATAGCTCCTGGAACCAAACTGCCTGAGTCTACATCTCAGCTTCACCACCAAACACACAACAGAAGATAAGTGACTCATCATAATTCCCAAGTATGATTATCCTCATCATAAGAGGAGAGTCAAAAGAATTAAACACGATTTAACATGTAAAGCCTCCAGCACAGTGCATGGCTCAGGCTAAACTGTCCAAACTACAGGCGTCTCTTACGGTTACTGGTCTCCTCTGGATGCTGTCCCGTATATCAATTTTCTCGTGAAATGCAATATCCAGAATGGTGAGGATGTGTGCAAGTGCTTCATAAAGTTAAGGGCTCTAAAATATATGGTACGTTGTTTTTGTTCTTACTGTTACCATCACCAGGGCTTCCTTCTCTCCTCTTCTCCCTCGCTGTAGTCCTCGTGGTGTTTTGAGGTGTTGCTGTATCCTAAAGTAATACAGGAAATCCTTTTCTTTTTTAATATTTCTTTATTTTAAAGAAACTTTAGATTACATAAAGATTACATAAAAAATAGAGGGGATTCCCATATGCCCCACTCCTACCCCTCCCACACTTTTCCACATTTGTAATATCCCCCATTTGGAGCACAGCTACTAGGCTTGGATCATAGTTTTACATTAGAGTTTACACTCTGTCCCGTGCAATTTTCTAAGTTATGACAAAATATATAAAGGCCTGTATCTGTCATTGCAACGTCATACAGGACAATTCCAATGCCCCCATATTACACCTATTTTTCCCTCTTCCATCCCTCAGAACCTCCAGTTGCTCCTGCCTCCACATCTATGATAAAGGTTCTTCCATTGCTAGAGTAACAATAAGTCTATAGTAGAATAATAGTAAATTTACTTTATTCCATTGTTCATTCCCCAATCTTGAGGATTTTACAGCAACTCCTTGGCTGGAAGAATCTTAGGTTGTTTTATTGGTTCAAGCCTGACAGAGAGAGAAGTTTCATAAACAATCATAAGCCAAAATATTACCATCTTTTCCAGTCTCCATGCATGAGCTCTTCCCTTCCAGAAAGAGTTGGAGGAGAGATGCTGGTATACCCATACCACAGCCAAGAAGCAATTTACTTACATTTTACATCTCAGTGGGTCTGGGAAAATGGCATTACGGGCAATCAAAAAACAAACAGAGGGGAGAGGTTGTAGCTTAATGGTTAAGCGCCTGCTTCCCATGTACAGGGTCCTGAGTTCAATCCCCAGTACCTCCTAAAAAAACACACACACAAACAAACAAACACACCAAATGAACCAAATAGAGCAACAAAAACATAAACAGTGCAAGTCATGATCAAAGCCATGCCTTCAGGTGGTAATTCACAGAAAGGAGGACAAACAGAGCCAGTGTTGTGCTGGACTCTGCTCAGACTGACTTGAGAGAGCTCATTGTCAAAATTTCAGGAATTTTGGTGACCTGGTTGATCTCATGGAAGTAACTTGAAATTGGCCACAGTCAGAATATTTACACTGTGGAAATCAGAAAATTCTATTCCACCTCTCACTCACCTCCTTGACTTCATCTTCTACATTCCAAGCCCCCTTGCTTCATTTATAGCTCAAATCCAAAAATAAAAGATGTCCACTTATTGAGCTTATTTCAGATTATCTTGGAATAATTGCATTCTTGAGCGCCCAGGAAAGAAACATTCAGATGTTGTTAGAGATTTCTTTGCTCACATGTCTTGCAGACTAAAATTTCCTTGAATTAGATATGAATGCCAGACTAGAAGTTAGAAATTGAGTTCTAATGCCTTTCACAGTGTGGTCCTAGGAAACTCATGCCACCTTTGATTAGCTTCATGTGCAGTAGTAACTGACTCAAGTCTTCTCCGATACAGGTTTTAGGTAGATTAACTGGAGAATAAGGTACAGATTACAGTGGAAAATATGACATTTCATGAAGGTCTAATGAAAGCCTCTTTGACAGCCCACTTCACTAGGGTACTGGGCACTTAGATTCTACCACGAAGAGCAAATGAATTATGGGAGGCACTAGCTTATTTTAGCTCCAGAAAACCAAGGACTGATACCAAAAGAGCAAGAACAATCATCATTTCCAGTGGGGAGGTGCAAAGCCAGAGGCAATGGTCAGAGCAGTGTTGAAGCCAAGCAGTGTTGGGGACGGCCTAGGAGAAGACCCATCAGTCCTCAATTGGGGCAGGAGTGCAGTGTCTATGGACAAGGAATTGTCATCAAAGTGGAAAAAAATCATGGCAATTCTGAACTGATAGGAGGACAGATGGGTTGATACAGTTACATTTGGGAAGAGGAGTTATCTAACTGCAAAAACAATCCAGAGCAAAACTGAATGTGGCCAATGGTTAGCATCTTGTACTGGTTGTCGTGGCTTAATTTTGCCAGTACTTACATAGGGACCACAGCCCCTGGTCAGAGTCCAGTCTGTTGTTCTGTTTACCAGAACCAAGTGCTGGATACCGTGAGATCCAAACCCAAGCTCATAGCTGTATTCGACATCTGGAGAAGCCACTACCTAGCATCCAAAACCCAGAAACTTCATTGCTGACCTCACTGAGGCGTTCTGTTTTTCTTTCATGAACACATTCTCCATCAAGTAGGGAGAAAAGCTTATCTCTGAAGAACTGAATCCTTGCTTAGTTCAACTTACTTCCCCTGCGTACAAAGAGAGTGCTTTTTGTCCGATGCATGGAAGTCCAATTTAGACCTTGCACTTGGGGCACATTTTTTTCTTTGTTTCTGCCACTGCTTTTTCCTTGTTAACAGAAGGTCAGATTCAAGGCTATCAAGGTATCAGGTTCAGGAAAATCAGGAGAGGGATATATGGGCCACGCTCAAAGCAAGAGGGACCAAGGTTCCTGCTTTCTAGGAGACAGGTCAGTCAACTTAAAAGCCCATAATTGGGCTAGATAATTGGCAGTAGTAGGAAGGCCCAGGGGGACGAAAATCATTGAAGTGCCTTATCATTTTCATAAGAATGTTAAAATGTATTTTATTTGCTGAGTACTTGACCACCGAGTATGTTTTCTTATGTCCCTGGGTATCCTGAATAAAATTGGCAACACTTAGCAAATGCTGTATTATTAGTGAGACTTTAGTGGCCAATGCTTTCCGAGTAATGACAGTGTTACATGGCACAAGGTTTCAGGGCAACAGTTTATTCCAGCTTCTATTCTATTTTAAGAAGACACTGGAAAGGCAGGTACTGTCTGTATTTGGCAAAAATATACTTCCCTTCCCTTCTTGCAAGTTCTGGTGTTTTTTTCTGTGAGCTGTTACACAGAACTTCATGTTTGCAAACTGTTTTGTAAGCAATCATTAATCTCTTCTAGGATCACTCCCTAGTTACATGAATTCTTTCTCCTTTTTCTGTCTTTCATCAAGAAAGCTGTATAGCATAATAATCATTTTATAAAATAAAAATCATCCATAATTCCCAAACCTTGATACTTCTCACATTTTCATATTTTTTCGAGTTTTTGCCTTTATGAACATATATTTTATTATATCAGCAGACCTGTATACAAAATTTAGCCTTTTTTCCAGTTAGCATTTTATCATGAAAATCCTTTTCTTTTGTGATTTCACAATATAATTTTGTTATTTTTCTTCAAGGCGATGTATCGTAATGTGCAATAACTCTCCATTGTTGAGCATTAAGGTTGTTTCCAGTTTTTGCTTTTAAAATGATGACTGAAATGAAGGCTTCTCTGGAATGAGTTTCTTGTTCATTTTCTGTCCCCAGATCCTAGCACAGAATCTAGCAGAGAATAGGCACAAATAAATATTTGCAAAATTAGTGAATGAATGATGCTCTTGTTTCCTTTGATTTCTTTAGGAGGAATTTCCAAAAATAAGACAGCTTCCTGGGTCAAAGGGGAAAATATTTTAAGGTTCTGTTTATATACTTGCATATTGCTTTTTAAAAGAATTACATAGATTCTTTAACACTTGGGCTATTATTATTATTTCAAATGTTGGCTTGGCCATCAGAACAGTACCCTTAGATTTGATTTAGTTTGCATAGTGGAACTTAGATAACATCACTCTTTAGTGCTTTTTACTTGCCCATTTCCCCTACTGAAGGTCTGGAGAGTATCATGATACTTCTCGAATTCCAGGTAACCAGTACTGTATGCTTTGTATATAGTAGATGCTCAGTGAATATTAGTCAATGAGTTTAAGTACATTTTTGACCATTTATGTTGTTAAATTTAATTTTCTGAATGTCTAAAAGAAAAAAAAAGGAACAAAGCAGTGGTTAAGGCATAAGTTCCAGAGGTGGGCTGTAGGTTCAAATCCTGTTCTGCTTTCTCTATGGAACCAGGTTGGATAATATCTGTAAAATGGAAATATTAGTATCTCTTCTCTCATAGAGTTGTGGTGAGGATTACATGAGTTAATGTAAGTTAAGTGCTTGGCTCAGTGAAAACACTTGCTTTTATGCTTTTATCTGAGCCCATTTATCTATGAAATCTTCAGCTTCCTTTTTAAAATCGAATGGACTCTTAATGTGTTGCAAAATATTATTGCAACAATATTAAATATTGTTTTGTTTTATCAAATTTAATGCAAGCATTTTCACATTGTTTACTTTTGCATTTAAACTTTGTTCTTCATTATTACATTAATTTATATTTTATATTTTGGTCAGTCTTTCATTTAGTCATTTTTAAAATTTATGTTGATCTTTTCCTTGAATATGTGACTAATATTTTATTATATTTTGAGCATGTTTTTAGAACTAAAATTTAAATTCTACTGAACTCTTTAATATATCACAAGTTTATCTTGATATATAGCACAAAATTTAAACCTAAATTCACTCTCTTATTATTATTAATTAACGTTCTTTTCTCACCTTCTTTATTTGAACATTTTAAGTCTTTATGCAATGTTTCATATATAGATTTATTCCTGGGGATTTATATTTTAATTTTGGCATCAGGAGCAAACTCTTTGTTTTGTTTACATACATGCTAATATCTAATTGGCTAATACTTGTCCCTTCCCCTCTTACCAGCTCCTCATCACCATTTGTTCTTCCTTTCAGACTATCTTTTTAGTTTCTTATACCATCAGCTTAAAAAAGAGAAGTTTGTTTGGATTTGCTTTAAATGCATGAATTAATATTGTCTGCCTATCTAGAAAACATGAAATTTCACTTTTGGAAGTGTCATATTTAAAATGTTATCTTTCATCACATTTCTTTTAAGTATTACAGTTTTATATTTTGTAAATGGAAGTCCATTTTATGATGATGTTTTTCAAGCTCATATATAACGCTATTGATTTCTGAGCATTTCTTTTGTGTGGTCATTTCAATAAATTATTATTCATAAACTTAACATATTCTTTCGGATTTTTCATGTATATAATCATGCTACCCACAAATGATACCTTTGCCTTCCTTTCCAACATTTATTCTTCTAATTTGATTTTTATATTTCAATTCATTGATCAAAACTATTAAAATGCTTTTGAAAGTAATAGAGAGAGTTGGAGTCCTCTTTTTCTGAATTTTAGATGTAAAAAGAAATAAAACAAAGTCAAGTTACTATGGCTAAGAGATTTAAAATGGAGTCAGGAGGCCATTCTGGAGATTCTGCTTTGGCAATTATCAGCCAGATAATCACAAACCGCTAAAGTGTGCACAGCCTCAAGCAGCAACGTGCCTCGAAACTCCGACGACATCCAAGACACCAGAAAGCAAACCACAAGATAAAGAACTCAGTTGACTACCTAACCTGAAGGATAATTGGAGTACCCCAAACATCCATCAAGCACAAACAACTTATCTAATCTTCCTTTGCTTTAAAAACCCTTGCCTGGAAATGCCAAGATGGGACACTGTTTGGGTGGCTACCTGCATCTGAGCTCCCTGAATTGCAATTCCAAGACCCAATAAATGCCTTTGTGGCCTTGCAGCTTAGTTTGTTATTTCTCAGTTGACAAAGGGAATGATTCTCGTGCTCCATGTTGAGTTTAATATCACTTTAGGTGTAAATGGAAACCCTATCCTATTATGGCAGAGTCTCTCTATTCTGATATATTAAATTCCTTGTTTGGAATGGGCACTAAATTTTCTCCAATGCTTTTTCTGCATCAGTTAACACGATTGATAAATCATGTAATAGTAATGGATTTTCTTAGGAGTATTTGCAATCATTAAACATTTATTGAAGACGTATGTATCAGACCCTCTGCTAGAAGCTATATTTAAACCTGAAAACAACTGATGAATTTTGCAGAGGCCGAAACTAAGAGCCAGAGTAGTCCAGCAGGACCCCAGGCCACGCAGTAGAGAATGGCAGAGCCAGGATTCCATCTTTCTACTTCCAGAGCAGAACTCTTTTTATTCCACTCACAGAAATGATTAATTTGATGAAGAGTAGGCTTTAAAATATTTTGGAGCTGATGTTTAAAAACAGAAAATCCCCATAGCCATCAAAAACTGCACCTTTCTTAGGAACAGGGGGATGTTCCTGTAGTCAGCTCCCCCGAGGAGCCATGTCCCTTTGGATGGAGCTTCTGTCCCCAAAGTGTCTGCTGTCTCAGCCACCTACCCAGTGAGAATCGGGTCAGGGGCCACTTACCACCTGCTCATCCTGTGTTCTTATTTACAGTGGAGAAATAATTCTTGGCAAGTATGTCCTTTTCATAAGTGGAAAAATAAAAAGGCAGACTTGGAGGACTGACAGAAGAGAGCACGTTTCTTCATGGAAGTTAAGTTCACATTTCCTCATCTAGTAGGAAAGCCACCTGCCTGGTCCTCAAATGGGTTCAGAAACGCCACAGGATATGAAGATCCCTGTATGGTTCTCTTTTGATGAATGATGGAATTTTATAACCACTATTGTATTTTATAAAATGTTTGTGTTATCAAGAATTGAATTACAAAGACAATTGTTTCAATGGGGATAAAGATGCTTTAGAGTTTCAGCCTAGGGATAACCACATTATCCTTTAGGAATATCAAGAATGAAGATATTTTTATACCTATAGGAGAACAGCTAAAAAAATCTGCCATCATTGAGCAATACAGCTTTGATCAAATGTAGCTTATATGTAGAGGCAGTCACCTTTCGTATTCTATTCCTTCCTTCTATTCCTTAGGACCACAAAGGGTGTCACCCATTCTTCCCACATTTAACCCTTGATAAACAAACCCCAAATCACTTAAACGGAACCCTCTTATAGCTTGTCAGTGGCTCTCCCCTAGCCAGAGTTGCTAGTTGCAAATGTTGATTATTGGTTTACCAATACAGCCCCCAGTAATTCAACTCAACCTCCCCGATCAATTGATCAAGTTATAGATAAGTAGTCTTATGAAAACCTGTACGTTGAAGTATTACATGTTCTTATTTAAATTTCTTCACTGTCGTCCAATGAAACCATCTGATAGATTAAATGATACATACATACATACTTACATACATATACACACACATGCATGCATAAAAGTCCTCCCCTTCCCCCAATCAACTCATAGTGGGAATTAGGAAACCTTTAAAGAATAAAAAGAGGAGAGGGAAGGGCAGTTGTAATACGGGGGCTTTTTTGGGACTTGGGAATTGTCCTGGGTGACGCTGCAATGGAGGATATATCATGTATCATGCAGAGAGAGGGTGGTCTACCGTCTGAACTGTGGTCCATGCTTGGTGGCAAAGCCCCAAAATGTGTGTATCTATTACAGGTGATGTGCCACACTGATGAAGGATGTATATGTGGGAGGTTGTAGGAGGTGTGGGCGGTAGGGCATATGGGTACCCCTAAAATTTCTGTGTAACATTTATGTAATCAATGTATCCTAAAAAAAAAAAAAAGAATAAAAAGAAATCACTCACTGAAATCCAGAGCAAACCAATTTTGACATTCTTTTCTTCCAGGTTTCCTTCTTTTTTAATGTGTAGTTTGGGTTTTCATACATATTTGAAGTCATACTGTATATTCAATCCTGAGTACTAATTTCATCAAATAATATTGTAAAATGAGTCATTTTTGATGTTACACATTTAAATGTTCATATGTTATTTTCTCCCAGTTTGGGAATCAGAATGAAATTTGCCTTATAAAAAGAATTTTACCATCTGGTCCTATTTTTAACTATCAACTTGTTTATGTAACAAAGGGATTATTTATTGAACATCTGAAAATTTGAAGAATGAAATGTTGATGTTTTCTTAACTTGTAAACTCTAATATCTTTGTCAATTTTGGGAGGGATCCCAGAGTTAAAATAATTCTTGGCTTTTTTCTTTGGTCATTATTTTTTAAAAGTATGACCATTACAGTCTATTAAATCTTATTTCTACATAGATTTTAAAATACAGAGGTCAAAACAATGGTTTTAAAGTATATAAATTAATGTTCATTAATTTTGGCATTTCATGTTTTTTAATAGGACATATGATGTATTGCCTTTTTCAAAATTAGTATCGTATATTTATCTGGAATTCATATGAAGTTAATCCCTTTTATATTGGCTGGTTACCCTTTCTCATTTTAAAAATGGCTGATTTGTTATTTTTCTCTATTCTTCCTTTATTAAATTTACCACGAATTTATCTATTTTATTAGGATTTTCAAAAAAGTTGCCATGGTATTTTTTATAATTTCCACTGCTTTTGTACAAATTTGTTTCTCCTTTTATCTTCACTTCCTTTAATTTTCTTGAAGTGTTTATCCCTCTATTCTTTGAAAATTCTAATTGAATTTTCAAATTGTTAATTTGTTAATTTTCTTCAAGAAATTTATCTTAAGTACTATCCTGTCTACTTCCCACTAGTTTTATAGTGGAATGCAGTAATTTTACTTTTATTATTATTATTAAATATTCTGTCCTTATCTCCCTAATTAACTCCTTAACCAAGAAGTTATATAGGACAGAGGAATTGTCTTTTTTTTTTCCTTGAGAGTCTTTTGGGCTAATCCTTGGGAAGGCAGCCCAGCAGTAGGCTGGTATTTTGAGATGCTGCCACATAGGGATGCACAGGCCAGTTCAGGCATTGCACACCTGCAGGGGGTGCCATTCACCACGTACAACTCCTTGGGGGGCTTTGTGGATAGCAGCCCTTAGACTTGTGCAGTATACAATCTGCAAGTAGGTATGTACAGTCTTACAGACAGGGTTCATGCTTTTTGCCTCAATAATCCCTATCCCAGAATTTTATCTTAAGAGAATAACTCTACAAAAGAAAAAAATGCATTAACTCTTAGCCACCATGGTGAAAATTTGGGGGAAATGATCATATTTAGTTTATAGTATCAACAATTACGAATGTCATCATAAATTTTGTACCTTTAGTCATCATATACCTTAAATGGATGGGCTATCACACATTTATTACAGTGATAATTGTGAAAAAAAGTGAGGCACTTATCTAGACTATATTACCAAACCAAGAATTACAAATTATTATATTCATTCTGATTGCAACTTTTTATGTCAATAGTTATTCACAGAGACAAATGAAAAATGAAAGGACTTGTGGTATGGGATTTCTCTTTTGTAAAAATAGCCTCAAATTTTCTAATATAAGAAATGAACAGAGAGCCATGGCTCTTAGAAAATTAACAACATTTTGCGCTTTTACAAGTCAGAGCATTATTCTCTTGACTGGATTCTCGTTTTTAAAAAGGGCATTTCAAGCATAAACTTGCCACCTGGCTCTCCTCTCCCTAACTTATTATGGAATAAGCTGTTGTGTTCCATTTTGTCACAAGCTGCTCTGGCCTCTTCCTTGACCTTGCATCTTGGCACCCCTATGAAGTTCTCAAGACTTTGTATGTGAAGCCTCCCTGAGCAGTTAACTACGATCAAGCAAGTGAGGAAGCATTTCCCGCCCGCCTCTCCTACCAGCAGTGATAATCCAGGAGAAGGCTGGCTTTCATACAGTGAAGGAGAAATTGGCAGCGGGTGGTTTTCAGTCATTTCGACAGCACCTCATTGAGCTGGCACCTCTTTCTGAAGCCCAGCAGGAAAATTACTCAGTTGTCAATCCACACATGGGGACATGACGTTTTAAAAAATTTCCCTCAAAAATCTTGCCTAATTTATGATAAAGCCTTAAGGTGCTCATTACCACAGTTAAGACATTAAAAATGAAATCGGACTATCTGGTCTCATGTAGATGTTGTTTGAATTCGGTTGTGTTTATATTCCAAGAATCCAGGTTATGTGTATTGTCCGTAGCATATACTGTAAGTGACTTTACAGAATTATAAGGCAGATTTTTCTAATAGGATCTGGGTAGATTCTCATTCCTGATCAAAGGCTAGTGCCCTTGTTCATATCAGTCCCTTGAAAAGAAAGTAAAGTCTACGTATAAACAGACAAGGTTTTAAAAATATCTAATATCATGCCTTAATATGGAGACATCTGATAGTTAACCAAAGGCATATCTATGGAATAAATGTAAAGATTTGATTCCAGGCTGATTTTTATTCCTCTGGAAAACAAACACCCCATAAATGATAAACATGGCATCTTGACTATGGTGAAATCCCCAAACCAGCTATTTAGGACTGATAGGATGGTCTATAGATTTTAGTTTCCAGTGAACTCAGAAAATAATAATTTGAACAAATAATTAGTTTTTCAATTTACAAATTTGATATAGTTGGTTGCCTCATGTAACCCCTGAGTTTTCCCTCTTCTATGGTTTTCATCAATTTCATACTTAATATGTAACTAAAATGGGAAAACTTGGCCATGTAATCTAGAGACCCAGCGTTGCTTTTAATGAAGAGACTCATTCCTCAAATATATGAGAATAATGTTTTCAGAAGTTCCTTGAAGGGCTGACCCTTTTTTGTTTTTTTTTTTCATTTCCACGGTCCTGGTGCCCAGTGCTTATGTCTTGACCCACTGGTGCTGGGATTGAAAGAAGCCAGTGTGCAGTGGCCTCTCATGGGAAGCCCAATCAGCAGGCAGTTTTCAACAGCAGGCTCCTATGGGCGTGTCGGGTCAGAGCCCCGGAGATGGACTAGACTCAGGATCAAGAATCCAAATGGCCCAGCAGTAATGCAGGCAACGCAAGCAAGTTAGCACTGGGAAAATTCTAAGGCCAGTGCAGGGGAAGGGAGACTGAAGTGTGCAATTCTAAATGCAAAGTATAAGTGGTGCTTCTGCATTTCGTAGACAATGAACCTCAACATTTCAACATTCTGTGTGTGGCTGTGAACATAGTAAATAGTATGCAAAAAGTCAGTGCAATGGGAATATAGTTATTAAAGTAACTGGATTTAGAGCAACTGTAGACAAAGACTGAGAATGCTTTTCAATTAACTGATCAACTCTGACCGAGCCTCAGCCCACTCCAACACAAAATGGATTGTCATGGTGCATGGACTAGTAACGGATGGAGACAACATAGTAAAGGAGGATGAAGGATGGGATGAAGAGGACAGATCAAGTCGAGATTAGATCTCTCTTTCGCCCCTTTGACCAGAAATTCATTGATACTTGAGATAAGAGATTGACATATAACAACAAATTTTCAAGCTTGTCATTTATTCTATGTAGTTGTCTGCTTGAAGCACATCCCTTTCTTTGTAAGAGTTTCATCGTCCTTAGCTAACATTTTGGTTTTCTTTGTCACACCCCAGGTTTGAAATAATAGGTTTGGGAATGTTCACAGAAAGCCACCTGAATCAAGTAGATAGCACAGATCCATGTAGGCAGGTCAAACCAACAGTGATGGTAGCTATCTAGGGAATTCTGGGTCCTTCGGGGTTCTTCTTTGCAGGCAGGTAAAACTGACCCTGGCTGATTTAAGCAGAAGAGGAATTTATCAAGAGGATGTAGAGTTGCTCAGAGCCTTGCCAGGAAGGTTGGAGAACCAGGTTTGTAAAGTGGGCTGGAGGTCACATTGCCAGAACCTCAGCCCAAATCATGCTTTAGGGCCATTCCAGTGCGAATGGGTGCCGACTCCAAGCACTAGATGCCAGCTGCTGCTGCTGGCATTGCTGTCCCTACTGCCCCAGCAAGCCAAGTGTTCCTGCTACAAGTTCAGCGCTGTGGAAGGAACCTCTAGCATTTTGCTCATTTTTGGTACAATCTCCCAAGTAAAAATCTGGGCATATTAATCTGATGGGCCAAGCCTAGATCATGTGTGTCAAATTAATTCAACTTAGGTCAGGCGCTAGGGCCTAGCTGCAAAGCCTCCTGGGGAAGTTAGTATTTGGAATTTTCAGTTTCTATCTCCCACCAAGATGTAAGAGGTAAGGAATTACTCAAATATAGGAATGGGGTTTGAATACTGAATGGACAAAGGCCGACAAATATGATCTAAAATTCTCAGTTATGGATGGGCATTTTTCTAGACATCTCACATATATTTTCTTATTATTTCTTACAACTTTTTGCCATAGGAATTATTGTTATTGTTAATCAGTACCATCATCATTATTATGTTCTTACAGTTGAGAAAATTAATGTTCAAAGAGTTTAAATAATTTTTCTA
>PVKH010018852.1:0-15011 GCA_004027955.1 Chaetophractus vellerosus | reverse complement strand
TTTTCCTTGCTCTATTTTCATATTCTTTCCTTCAAATCTATATTTCATTAATCCTTCAACGTCTACTGGTTTTTGCCATTTAACATGAAATTTTAAATTACTAACTAGCATGCTTCTTACTTCCCAGGTACATGTTCTAAGTGTTAAATGGTATTTATCTTACATATTATTTCTACAACATAATATTTCTACAACAGTATGCTCTTCCTCAAAGCATGGAACAATTATTATAATATATAAAACACATTAGCTCATTACATAGTCTCCTGAAACTAGATTTTCACATGGTTGAACTGAATTGAATTTTGAAAGTTGAACTGATGCCTTTAAATCACAATGAAATGCATTCAAATCTAAAACTTAGCTTTAGTAAATCTGAAACACTTTAGGTCTGGTCAGTTCCACCAATATGTCTAGAATAGAATTGTCCAAGCATTTTAAGTTGATTTCACATATGAAACGTATTAACAGTGAACAGTTGGCATAGTTCTACTATTCACTGACTCTCAGACCATGCCAACTTTTGTGTAGAATTAAACATGGAAATTAAAATTATTCATATTCTGCAACATGAACATAATAACATCTGTTTTCTTTCTCATGTAACAGGATGTTAAATGTGAGTTTCAACCAAGGACCTAAGGGACACCAGACACTGCATTCCAAAGAAAGTGCTAGACCATATGTTAAATTCATAAGGGAGATGTCTGGAAACAGTATACAAGCTTCATCCCCACCCATATTAAGTGTCTAAGAAATCGGATTTTGGATATTAAAGGAGTTTTTTTTAGAGAGAGAGAGGATCTTTGGAGAAGGCCCTCCCCCAAAAGGCTCACTCCCAAGAGATACCTCAAGTCAAGAGAAAGGGGCTTTGTGTGTCTCCTTAGGTACAGGATTTAGTTCAGCTGGTGTCTTTTTCTGACCTAGAAGATCTAATTTGTAAGAGATAAGCTTTGACAACAGAGTTAAAGAAAAATTCACTGTATCTTGGATCCCCTGGTTATCCAAGTTTTTCAGAGCAAAGAACATGTGAGAATTTGGGATAGATCAGAAGTGGGAACTCATGAGACAACCAGCGTCCAGGCATGTCCAAGAGGGCTGGTTGACTCTACTTCAAACATCTGCCAAAAGTGCAGACCACTGATACCAGTTCATGAGACAACAGTCAAATAAGAGCATCCTCGCCCCACTTTCCTCAACTTTCTCCTTGCGTGCAGCATTTGAGCAGCTAGAAAAGAAGTGGGAGAAGAGGGAAAAAGCTGGTCAATCCACTACCCACCCAGAGACCTTGCACATGCAATAGATCCCAGCTCAGGGAGAGGAAGAAGAGTCACCACCAAATCAAGGTTACAGTGTCGCATATAAAATGGGAACAGATACTTTAGTGACTGGAATGAAGTTGCTGACAGAACACCTAGCCAACATGCCTTATATTTAGTTATGGGCAGAAGAAGAACAAGGGGCAGTGGGAGCCAAAAATAAAGTTGTTAATGACTAAATCCCTCAGGCCTCAGGGCCTGTTCAACATTCCTTAAATATTGTGAAGACCAAAGGAAAGAAAATTTACTTTTGAAAAGGGATGGAGATTAAGTCAAGATATAAACCTGATTTCACAGTGCTCTAGAAACACACAAACATAAGCAAAGATAGACAGGCCTTTGCCAAGTGAAAAAAATAATAATAACAGCAGAAAACAGATTGGTCAGTTTATATTAGCTAACACTAGTGAGATATAATTATCTAATTCTTACATGTTTATTTATTAAACAAATAAACATAATATAGAATGCAAAACTTAGAATAACATTAACTAGCATTATGCTTCTCACTAAGGAGAGCCTGCCAAGGCACCATAGAAAGTTGGAAGGGACACCAAACCAGTCCCCACATTGAATAGCACAATGATAAAAGAAAAAAGCCATCATGAACCTAATGTCCATGAGTGGGTAGAATTTGAAACCTACCCTGAGGGAATTACTAAGTAGAGTAAAGATGAGGAACACAAGAGTAAATGATGGTGGGAAGTGGCTGTGGCTAAAATAATTGAGCTCCCATTTACCATATGGAGGACCCCAGTTCGATCCCAGGGACCTCCTGGTAAAAAAAAGAAAAAAGGCATCCCAGACCTGTGTGGCATGGAGAGGTGCACTAAAAAGACGATGATGCAACCAGATGGTGGTGGGGGGTGGGAAATGGTGGTTTGGTTTGTATATAAAAATATCAAAGCAAAGTTTTCTGCTTGGAAACTTCTTCTCAAAAGTATACTGTGGTGTGCTGGTAGGTGTTTAAAACTGGCTCTCAGAGAAAGGAAAAATAATCCCTGATCAGTAGCATTTGCAGATTTTCATGGTGTAAATATTCTCACCATGGCTGATTTCAAGCTACCAAGGTGAAATCACTGAACACAGAGTTGGTCAGGGATATGCAGTAGCTTGCCCTATGTTTCCACCACAAAAACACTGGGCATAAACAACCTCAAGGGCAGGTTGCTTTTAGCAACCAGTGCCAAGTTTCTGGAATTTTTACCATAGGCCCTGGTGAGCCAGTCCAAGCCAGCTTCAGTCTACCACTGAGTTCAGATCTGCTGTTTCTCCTGCTGACTTTTGGCAAAGCTAACAGAAGGAAAATCTCCAACATTTCTGGTGAAAATCCAAATGCTTGGCAGCATGTTCTGTAGATTAGTTGGTGGGAGTGCCAAATGCTATGACCTCTATGAGGGGAAGATCACAAAACACAACAATAATATATGTTTGCCCTTTACCCTAGCAATCACATGTCTAGGAATCTTCCCTGAAAATACATCTCTACAAGTATGAAACATATGTACAAGACTATTCATTGGGGTATTGGTTATAATAGCAAATTATTGGAGACAACCAAATTTTCCACCAGTACGTATGGCTGTTTGAACTTTTTTTATGAATCCCAAAATGAGAAATATTATGTTTGTGAACTAATCCAGTCCTGTGGGTGTGAGACCCTTTCAAATGGAGTATGTCCATGAGGCATGACTCAGGTTGAGTCTGCACTTTCTTCTAGGTCTGATAAAAATGGAGACAGAGAGAGACACACACAAAGACACAGATAAAGGAAGCCACCATATTTGATCCTCCATGTGAAAGAAAAACTCCAGTGTCACTCACAGCTGAGCTGCAAGGAGAGACATTACCAATTCCCAAAAGCTTGTAGTTGAACTCGGGAAGAATGCAGAGAGCCAAGACATAAAGGAGGCCCAGAAAGAGGCAAACCCTATGCCTGGTTGCCCTCAGCTGAGCTCAAACGTTGGCAGAGATTGACAGCCATCTTGCTTTAACATGTGGCAGCTGACTTTGTTGAGAAAGCACCTCGGATGGTGCCTCAATTTGGATATTTCACAGCCTCAGAACTGTAAGCTCTTACCCCAAATAAATTCCCTTTATAAAATCCAACCTATTTCTGTCATACTGCATCGGCAACCTGTTGGAAAACTAAAACAGTAGGGTACTAATTGAATAATCTATGGAACATGCCCACAATGAAGTATTATACAGTCATAAAAAGAAGAAAGAAGTTCTCTTTGTACTGATTGAACTGATCTGCAAGATAGATTGTTAATAATTTTTAAGTAAGGTACAGAACAGTGTATATAGTATGTTATACTTTTTTAAGAAAGAAGGGAAAATAAGAACATGATGACTTCTGGAAAGATGCCATCAGAGTAGCACGCTCTCACAAAAACAACAGAGGAAGGGAGGTGCTTTGGGGATCTATGGACAAGAAGAGTGCTGTGTATCATCCAGAAGGGAGAGGGACAGAAGGACAAAGAGGCCAAATGAGAAGAACCCTGAGTTGCTTGCCCCTGCGGCTGGGAATGGCACATATATCCCTCCCTCAAGGAGAATAGCTGGGGTAAAACCCTGGCTCACTGCAGCCAACTGAGAGGGGAAAGAAGGTCCTCCTCCCTGGGAGGAAGAGGGGTGTGGGAGTAGAGACAGGGCGGGAAGAACAGAGGAAAAAAAAAAAAAAAAAGACCACAGCCACCATTTGAAGCAGCCCCAGGGAGGGGGAGGGGGGATCAGATTAGGCAGGCTGTCACACCCAACCATGGGAGAGAGATGAACTAGAAGTGGCTAGCAGCCCAGGTGAGAAGGCCAGGAGAGACAGCCAGCAAATAGTTAGAAGCCCAACTCACCTGAGGGGACAGAGGGCAAGGAGAGGTAGATAAGCTTTCAAAAGCCTACCTAAACTGTGGAGTGAGTGTGGCTCAGTGGATGAATGTCTGCCTCTCATATGCTTTGTCCCTGGTACCTCCTAAGAGAAAGGACCCAGAGAGTGGTCCAGTGAGTTGTCAAGCACCCAGCCTGTACTTTGTGACAGGGAAATTATAGATTGAAGTGTTTGGGTTTTGGTTTTTTTTTAGGTTTTTGCTCTGTTATTTTATTTTTATTATTTATTGTATTCTCTGAAACCAGGTACTTACTTGTGGAGGGCAGGCTGTAGGGTGATTGATTAATGAGCACTGGCAGCCTGAGACAGTTTCTAGGGGCCTAAGAGGAAAGCCTGTTTTTCCTGGGTTGTTTTTTCTTTTTTGTTTTTTCTCTTTCTTTGCTTCCTTTTTTTCTTCTCATTGTTTTTTCTCCTTAGTTTATTTCTGTTCTTTCTTTCATTTTTCCCTCTTCTGTTGCTTTTCTTACATTCCACCTTCTCTTGTTTGGTCTTCTTTTTTCTCTTCTCATCTTTCTGGTCTTTTATTTTATTCTATTTTTTTCCTTGTTTCATTTCCTTTTATTCCACCTTTGTATTCTTCTTCCTTTGTATAAATTTTTCACTCTTATTATTTATTTTTTTCCTGGCTTTTTTAATGTTTCCTTTTCTATCTTTTAAAATTACTACTATTATTCTTTTTCTTTTCTTCTATCTTTCCTTTCCTATGGTCATAATTTTTCAGGGAAGCATGGACAATTATAAGAACATCACATAAGTGGAACCAAGTGTCAAAGAGCAACCTTAACACAAAACAAAACAAAATAAAACCCTAGAGTAGATAGAGAAGCTAAACATCTGAAAAAGCCCATCAAAAATAAATATGCCTAGACACTAGCAAAAACTTAGACAGAATACTGAGAGCAGCAAGAGCAAAGAGATCCACCACATACAAGAGAAGCTCAGTAAGATTAAACACTGATTTCTCATCTGAAACCATGGAGGCAAGAAGGAATTGGTATGACATAGCTAAGGTGCTAAAAGATTAAAAAACTGCCAGCCAAGAATTCTGTTTCCAGCAAAGCTGGCATTCAGAAATGATGGAGAGTTCAAAATTTTCACAGATGAGCAGAAATTAAGAGAGTTTGTCAATAAGAAACCTGCCCTTCAAGAAATACTAAAGGGAGTTCTGCAGGTTAAAAGGGAAAAAACAGGAGAGAGGGTTAGAGGAAAGGAAATAGGATATGGTGATCTCGTGCTCAATATGGACAAAATCCATGATCAGGTAGAAGGGGGTGGTTTGGCAGTGGATGTGGGTGATGGTGGTACAGGGATGTGAATGAGGTCGACAGTGCTGGAATGTGAGGATGAGTGGGCTAGGGGCAGAGCTTGGGTTGGACTATCCATGAAACTGGAGGGAGGACTGGAGGAAGGAACAGGTGAACTCTGGGGATTTGTAGGTCTGTGGTTAAAACTACAATGGTGGGATTGTTCTTTTGGCAAATATGGCAGGGGAGGGTTACTGGTGCATGGCATTGGGGGTGGGGGGATATGTGGGATAGGATTCACCTGAGGCATGCTTCTATGAAATATGAAAGCATTCATCTTGTCATAGTGTTATCTCAGAGAGTGGAGACCCACATAATAAACAAGAAAATTAAACTCCCATCCTGGGGAGTCCTACTACACTCTCAACAGAAGAGGCAAAAATCACTCAAGAACATAGGCAGTGCCTAATAAAAGAAAATAAACCAATATGCCAAGCCCTCAATATTAAGGCATGTAACTATGAACCTTATTCTTCAAAAATTGAAACTTAGTGGTTACCATAGGTTCTAGGGTGGGGGAGAGGGAGAAGAGATGTCTTTTTAAAAATAGAAGTCTTGTTTTAAAACCCCTTCTCATGAAGGAAATTGGGGGAACTTCAGGGAACAGAGATGGGATTTGCTGTATGAGAAACTGTATGTAGTTTCAGTCTTTCCTATATTGAGAAGCCGTGGTTGGAACATTTTTTTAAGATAGCTGGCTATACTTGTTTTCCCTAATGATAGTAAATGTGTCATAAGTTAATAACATGGACTTGCCCCTAGAGGTGTTTGTTAATAATTTTGAAATATTAAGGTCTACCGAAGGTTCTGATGACTCAAACCTGTACTATTGAAATATTAAGCAGGACAGACTAAGCTTTCTGGTGCAAATACCTTGAAAGAGAAAGTAATTATGAAATATACAATGAGGTAACTTGACTATATATGTTGCACCCTGTGTCACCTCTCTCCATATTAATATTTGATAAAAATTTTAATTTATATGAAACTTCTAAAGCAGAAGCAAAGCTCCTCTTGGGGAAATGGCAAGGCTCCAAGATAAGCGATTCTATATAAATAGTACCAAAGCATTACCACATGGTAGAAAACATACACTATCAAAAATCTTAAACTACTTGAAAAGTAAAGTGTGCAAGTCTTCAAGATGTCATAAAACAAAGGTTAATGTTTCTTGGGGCACATTCCTTAGAGGGTTTGCTGAATGCATACATAGCTCACTTTTTTTTTTTAAGGAGGTACTGGGGACTGAACCCAGACTCTGTATGTGGGAAGTAGGCGCTTAACCGCTGAGCTACACCAGCTCCTTTATAATTCTTTCGTTTGCATTATACAATCATCTGGTGACTTCACTAAAAATCAGCACAATTCCGTTTTAGCTCTGGATTACTTCAGTTGACCTTTGTGAAGGTTTTATCTGTGCAGAGTTGGTGTTTGACTTGTTTTAACCTATTAGGGTTTTTTTCCTCCTTTTCACTCTATTTAAAGTAAAATTCTACTAGAAGAAAAGAGGTGAGTGTTCATACTGAGTGGGTTGGTTTTGGGTTTGGCTTCTTTCAGTCAGGCTTTCTGGACATTGACATGTTACGTGATAAATAAATCCTGAACAGGGAGCTCTTCAATTTTGAAAAATCTACAAAAAAAGCCTCTCACTGGAATCCAAATCAAAGTACTCTCATTGCCTCCTTTCTAAAATTTCAGGAAAAAAAAATATCACTAGACTTTTCATAATGAGGGAGGAGCTATTGACTTAGTGCTTATTTTTAAAACTGAATTTTTAAAATTGGATGGTATAAATAACAATAAGGAGGGAGCTACTTTTTATAGGCACCCTTAGTTTTATGATTCTTAATCTAAACTTAAGATTCCAAATTTCTTCCTTTTGGAAAACCCTACATGCTACATAGTACCAAATGTACAGACTATACAGTGAGTTGGGTTGGCTCTCCCACAGCCTTTGAGGTGTATTACAAGAGTCCCAGCCATTTGTATTTGAAGTGGTTTTTTATGGTACATTTTGACTGCAGTATTGGTGATAAGATATACTATAATATATGAATCATCTCTACTTCTATATTTATTTATTTCTAGACCCTAACCAGAGTCTTCATTTTCCCTTCCACCTTTCTTTGCCTGTTGGATGTACTCCATGTAGGCATGTACTTTGTATTAATATATTAGAAATATATAAATCTTGTATTGCACTTTTTATACTGTTGGATACTTATAATCAAAATTTTACTAGGGTATTGAGTGAATTTAGTCTTAGAAAATAATATATATATATATATATATCAATTCAAAATTTTTTTCAAAAGCAAACTCTAAAGCAGAAAACAAGCTGAAATAAATGAACCCAAAAGAATATTACAGGCAATTCTGTACCCAGTACTCTGGCCATACATCCCTTATGGGATATATTCTAAGAATAAAACAAACTGCAACGAAGTCCTAACATCTACTCAGTAGTTATATTGTTATAAGTAATACTAGAATTGCAACTTCCAAATGTTTAAATACATGTGACAAAGTAAGGCAAATAATAAAATCACTGAACACTCTTGTGTGTATCTATGAATCCTGTCCTCTGGAGAGTCGATATTGGGGGGTGTTGTGGGACCTGGGGGGTGGGGAGGGATGGGATGGATCGAACAGGGGGCGTTTGGTGGCCTGTTGAAGTGTTTTTCATTGCCTTGCAGTGGTGCACACAGGACAGGGTGATAGTCATCAAAATTTATTAAAGTGTATGATCTAAAATGTGGACCTTGATGTGGACCAATGACAATGTTTGGGAACTATGTTTCACTATCTGTATGTCAGTTATGTTGGTGCTGCCATCCACATACAAAAAGGTTTTGGTATGGAGGGGGAATGGAGAAGGAGGTTGAGTATATGAGATTGTCTTGTATTCTGTGTGTGACTCTGATGTGACCTAAAACTTCTTGGAAAATTAAATGAAAAATGGTGGGATGCTTGGAGTGAGAAGAGAAAGGTGCCATGAAACAGACTGGACACCAGATATTGCACCGACAAGGCAAAATCAGAAAAAAAATTATATATTTTTTTCACATTTTTTGAATAACCCAATATTTTAATAATATCTTATTTTCTTTTTTCTATTTAAAAATTTTTTTTAATTTTTTTAAATTCTCATATATTTTAACTCTTACATTTAAATATCATTATTATTTCACTTTCCTATTCATTGCAATTGGCTATTGTTAAGGCTTTACCTTTGAAGAGGCTATGGATCACAGAAGGGTCACACCAGGGACAGGAGGGGGTCATTGGTGGAGGGTGTCAGGGTTGAGGGTGCATGGGAAGAAGTTCACCTGAACATACATAAAAGGTATGCATAATTGTTCAAATGCTCACGGGGCATGGTCACAGAGTGAAGAACTACTCAATAAACGGGAGAACACTGAATTCCTATCTTGGAGAGCTTTGTCATATTTTCCAGGGGAGTAGCAACAGCCCCCCAAGTGCAGGGGCAGTGTCTGGCAAAGGAGGATGACCCATTGATGGGCCCTTGTTATTGATGACTAGCCTTATGAGTCTTTGCTCTTGAAATTTAAACTGCCTAGTGTCATGGGTTGCCTAAGAGTTGCCTCTTGAGAATGTCCTTGTTGCTCAAATGTCGCCTCTCTCTAAGCCAAACTCAGCATATGAATGCATTACCTTCCTCCCAGCATGGGACATGACTCCCTGGGATGAACCTCCCTGGCAACAAGGGATTAACAAATGCTAACGGGCAGTACGACTGGAAAAAGACTTCAAATAACAGGGGGAAATGGTAAAGGAAAATGAGTTCATAGGGCTAAGAGACTTCAAAGTGAGTCGGGAGGTCAATCCAGAGGTAACACTTATGCAGATCCCAGTAGGACCTCCTAGGCGTCCAATATGGATATCACCCCAAACAGAGGGCCTCCTCAGGGCTTTGGAGACATCCAGGTCCTATATCAGGGCAGACAGACCCAGAGTTTGGGGCCTTACCAGTGGGTCCTAATTTGGAATCCTTGCTCCTGAGAATGACAGAGTCTGACCGAAATCTGTCTTCACTGCACATGGCCCATCTGTCTCTTCTATTCAAACCTATATTTGATGCCAGAGTTTTAGGTGTACTTCCAGAGACCAGATACTTCAGGCTGTCCATGTCCCAGCTGGGTCCAGAGTCTTGGTGGATCTGCAACCCCTACTCTACCACTCAATGGACTCACCCAGGACACCTAGTTGGGAGTTGATGATGGACGACAGCTATGCTGGGGTATGGAGAGAGCCTGCAGCTGCAGGCAGGATAATCTCTTCCATTGTATCCACAGGATATAAGTCCTCTCTCACTTGGTGGTGGAGGGGACATCACCATCCTAGACTCCTCAGGATTGGGGGAAGCGCTATGGACTAGAGTGGACTTGGTGTCCTGTTATAGACTTGTGATTCACGCAATGAAAGAAATTACAAAAGTATGTGATGCCAGGGGCCACTGGACACTTTGGGGGCTGGGAGAGGGAAGGGCAGCTATAATATGGGGGCTTTTTTTGGGACTTGGGAATTGTCCTGGCTAACATTGCAATGGAGGATATAGGACATTTTATATCATCACGTATCATACAGAACTGTGTGGGAGAGAGGGCGGTCTACAGTCTGAACTGTGGTCCATGCTTGGTGGCAAAACCCTAAAATGTGTATATCTACTGCAGGTGATGTGCCACACTGATGAGGGATGTATGTGTGGGGGGTTGCAGGAGGTGTGGGAGGTGGGGCATATGGGTATCCCTAAAATTTCTGTGTAACATTTATGTAATCTATGTATCCTAAAAAATTTAATTAATTAATTTAAAATTACTGAATATTAAATTTTTATTAGAACTATCAATCTCAAAACAGGCTTGGGATATTTTAAAATATATTTCCCAGCTCAACAAAAGAAAGTGAGTGGTGGGGAAGAAGGATTAATTCCCCTCTGGCATATGATAGAGATCAAAAACCCCTCTGGACCAGCTTCCCTGGCCTGAAGGCCATATTTGGAACAATGTCTGGGTAGATAAGTGTGAACAAAATGAGTTCTAAAACTAGAGGCATGCTAGGGGTGCCCTACATTGGGATCTACCCAAGAAAGCTCTACAGAAATGGTCAAAGAGCACCCACCACCCTGGGCTGCTCCCTGATTAATAACACCTGAACAACTTCTCAGCTACTGGTTTATTTATGGACCTGCTGTTTGGAGAAAAAAAAGACGGACTTACATAAGCCTCCTGTGTTTTAAACACTCTGCAAAGAGCAGTAGGGACTCAAAAAAAATGTCAGACTTGCTCCTAATAAGTACAGAGATAACTCCATGCCTATAAATTTTATAACTTAGATGACATGGACCAATTCTTTGAAATACACAATCTACAAAACTCACACAAGGAGCAATAGACCATCTGAATAGGCCTATACCTGGTAAAGAAATCAAATCAATAATTAATATCCTTCCAAAACAGAAAGCAGCAGGCCCAGAGGCTTCATTGGTGAATTCTACCAAAGACAAAATATTATCAGTTCTCTACAATCTCTTCCAGGAAATGGAAGCTAAAGGGACACTTCCCAAATCATTTTATGAGGTCAATATTATCCCAATATCAAACCAAACAAAGATTCTACAAGAAAGGACAAGTTGGTGCTCAGGCACTCACTTTTAACAATAAGGAAGGATGTTGTACTTTGCCGGCCTGACCTCTCTTCACTTCTGATAGTTCATTAGAATAATGGCTATAGCACAAACCATAGCGTCAAATTTGAATGCTTACTTATCACTGAAGAAAAAGGAAAATAACTCAGCTTTCCAGTTTTTCAGTTGAGCTTTGGTGTGGCGCCCACGCATGCGTGCACACACACCTGTAAGCAGGAGCAGATGATCCGCGAAGAGCCTCTTCAGTGGTGCCATCAAGATGGCGGCGCCTAGCATGCCGGTGAAATTCCCCCTTAGAAACTGAAGAAAAACGAGCATAAAATTATCTTTCTCCAAACTCTGGAAGAGGACTGAAACTACAGAACAACTGAAGAAGAGAGAGTTGGGGGTGGGGGTGGAGGCTGAATATGGTAGAAAAGCCACAAGACAAACTTACCAGTCCTCCCCTCCCCCACGCTGTGGCCGCAGGTTTGTGCAACTCAGGGCGGTGGCTCCGCAGCCCTGTGCACCTGCAGCCCCTAGGACCCGATCTACTTGCAGTGGCAGGTAGGTACCCGGCTGCATTTTCAGTGTGGGTCACTGGGGTTTGATCTGGTGCACCTAAACGATGTGTCAAGCATTTTTGTACATAGCCCCAGCTGGCTCTATGGAAGACAGACACAGGGTGGGCCTGCATTCCCTAGCCCAGAGGTTACTTGGGGGCAGAAAAGCGGCACAGAAAAGGGAGCTGAGCCTAACTTAATAGAAGCTGGAGTGAAAATGCAGACAGAGTGCAGTGGTGAAGCTGGGCTGCCCTCAGGTGCCAGAAAGGACAAACTGTAATAAAAATCAAAGAGTGGGGAAGTGGATGGGGCTTAAGCATTTCGTTGCCCACCTACCACGTGGGAGGTGCCTCCTGAAAAAGAGGAGCAAGACAGTGAGCTGACACAAGGAGGAAACACAATGAGAGACACAACAAGCAAGGAATAGAGGTGGCTCAAACAATTGGGCACCTCCCTCCCACTTGGGAGGTCCCAGGTTGGGTTTCATGCCTCTTAAAAAGAAGACATGCACACAACAGACACAGAGCAGACAGCAAGTACAAACAATGAGGGGGAGGAGAAATAAATAAATAAAAATAAATCTTAAAAAAAAATTTTAAAAAAGAGCACAGCCCAGGAGTCCTGAAGAAGCTGGGGAGGGGACAGCTTTCTTAAAGGGAACTGGTTGCACATATGGAGGAATTCTTGAAGGTTACTGCACATGCATAGGCAGATCTTCAAATTCATATGGAACCACATGGGGCACCAGAGAGCCAAATTAAAAAAGAAAGGAAAAATGAAGTTGGAGGGCTCACAATACTCAATTTCAAAACTTACTACAAAATCACAGTGTGGTACTGGAATAAAGATAGACACATAGACCATTGAACTATAATTTAGAGTTCAGAAATAAATGCATGCTCAATGCTATAAATATGAGTGTTCTTTTACAAAGTATTAAGAATATGGTGATACACAGGAAAATTACAACTAATGTAACTTATGGGCAATAGTTAACAGTAATATTGTAATATTTTTGCAGCAATGGCAAAGAAGATCTATCAATTCTAAGAGACAGCAATGGGGGAGTATAAGGAAGTATGGGATTTTTCCTTTTGGAGTAATGAAAATGTTCTAAAATTGGCTAAGGTGATGACAGCACATCTCTGTGATGTAAATGAGCGCCACTGAGTGTACACTTTGAATGGATTGTACAAAACATAGGACTGTATAGCACAGTGAATCCTGTGGTGGATGATGGACTGTAATCAATAGAACAAATGTGAGAACACTCTCTCGTGAACTATAACTAATACAGGGTGTTAATAATTGGGTGAGTGGGGGGAAATGTAAGATATGGGCTATAGTTAGTAGTAACACTTTGACAATGCTCTTCCATAGTTTAAAACAAATGTTTCACAACAATGCAAGATGTTGGTGGTGGGGTGATGTATGGGAGGCCTGTATGATGATATGTATGTTTGTTTTGTAAGGTCACAACTTTTACTATACATTTATTGTTTATGTGTTCGTGTATGAGTGATATATGACAATAAAATTTTTTTAAAAATCAATTTTACTGATAAATTTTAATAAACATGAAGTTCATCCAAAGTATACAATCAGTGGTATTTGCTATAATCGTATAGTTGTGCATTCATCACTTCAATCATTATTAGAGCATTTTCATTATTACAATAATACTAACAATAAAAGACAGACAAACAGGAAAATCCCTCACCTCTCAATCTCTCTATACTTACCCCACTGTAAATACCTGCTGTTTCTGGCTATTCTATCCAAAGTTTATAATCAATGGCTTTTAGGATAATCACATTCATCATCTCGAAAATTTTAGAACAATTTCATTACTCCAAAAAGAAAGACTCCACACCCCTTAGCATTCCGTCCTCAGACCTACATAACCACTAATCTCCTTTCATCTTTATAAATTGATTTATATTTACATCTTATATAAATGGAATAATACAATAATACTCTGTGTCGAGTCTCCTTCACTTAGTATACTGTTTTGTTTTTGTTTTTGTCTGATATTAACATTTTGTACTATTAACTTATATTTGTTCAGCTTCAAAGAAAAATGGTCCTATAAATGTAATTCTACCCATATTCATATTTCACATACTATATTTATATTTCACATAATATATTTAGTTCATAATAGGGCAATCATACAGTAGATATCATTTTGAGTCTTACTTGCTTCACATAACATAATGTCCTCTAGGTTCATCTACATTGTCACATGCTTCACGACTTTATTTCTTCTTACCACTGCATAGTATTCTATTATGTGTATACTCCGCAATTTGTTTATTCATTCATCAGTTGTTGGACACCTGGGTTATTGCCAAATTTGGCTATTGTGAATAACACTGCTGTGAACATTGGTGTCCAGATATCTATTCATGTGACTGCTCTCAGTTCTTCTGGTATATACCTAGCAATGGTATTAACTTCCTTAGGAACTGCCAAACATTCTCCAGAGTGGCTGTAGCATTCTACATTCCCACCAACAGTGAATAAGCCTTCCTATCTCTCCACATCCTCTCCAACATTTACAGTTTTTCAACTTTTTAATAGCAGCCAGTCTAATAAAATGTGTGAAATGATATCTCATTGTAGTTTTGATTTGCATTTCCCTAATCACTAGTGATGTTGAACATTTTTTCATGTGTTTCTTCGCCATTTGTATTTCTTCTTTGGACAGTTGTCTTTCCACAACAAAGCAACTGGAATTAATAGACAAGTTCAGCAAAGTGGCAGGATACAGGTTTAATATGCAAAAATCAATGGCATTTCTATACACTACTGATGTGCAATCTGAGGGAGAAATTAGAAAAAAAATTCCATTTATAATAGCAAATTAAACAACCAAATATTTAGAAATAAACTTAACGAAGGACATAAAGGACCTGTATTCAGAAAACTACAAAACATTGCAAAAAAAAAAAAAAACTGAAGAAGACTTAAATAAATGGAAGGACATTCCATGTTGATGGCTTGGAAGCCTAAATATTGTTAAGATGTCAATTCTGGGGAGGCAAGATGGCGTCAACGGTTTAGGTTTGCACTCACCGGCTCTCAGGTAGGGGGCAGCCGATTGGGAGAAGGAGCAGAGGAGCGCGGTCTTTGCGGGGAGCTTGGGGCACAGGAATATTGGCTCCATCGGTCTGGAGGCGGCTGGAGTGTGAGTTGAGCCGTGCAGCATAAAATCGTGGGTTCTCTTCGCCCCAGCGGGTAACACAGGGGGTGGGGTCCCGTCCCTGGGAGAGGGGGCAGGGAGGTTCG
>PVKH010018851.1:0-14813 GCA_004027955.1 Chaetophractus vellerosus | reverse complement strand
GATGATAAATCAATAGCTGTTAAATGCTTAACAAGATTCCTTCTTGTAAGTGAATTAATGGATATCATGGGTGATGAGATGAGGTTAATTTTTCTCCTACCTCTCAAATGTCTCACACTTTCTAAATAAGTCCCCAATCCCACATCCTTATTTCAATTCCTTGGATTGAAATGGTATGGCAACTCAGGGAATTTCTTAAGTTATTAAATCTTTGTTTCTTTTTATTTATTAATTAGTTATTTAATTTATTTATTTGGGACATACTGGAGATTCAACTGGGGACCTTGTACATGGGAATTCCTTGGATCCCTCCCAATAATCAGAGTCTGTGCACTCCTCTAGATTATAAAGAGCATAAAGTTGACCTATGGTCAAATGATAAAATTGAATGCTGGCAGATGATGGCAAAAGGTGATGCTATTATAGAAATAGATCTAAACAGAAAAGACAAAAGTCACAATAAAGAAAACAGGGTGCAAACTCAAGAGGGCAATAAGTATAAAAATAATCAATATTAATCATTACTGCAATATGTATAAAAGATTAATCATTATTATTCATTAAATCAAAGGAAGCAGGGCTTTCTCAGATTGAAAGTCAATATCAGAAAAATATGTAACACTGATAGATTGATATGACCACACAAAATTTATAAACTTTTAAACAATGCCCAAAAATACATCTACAGATACATAATAGAACTAAAAAGCAAACAGCATTTTCTTAAAGATCAAAAGAAAGGAAAAGAAAAGAAAACTCTACAATTCAGAATTTGAAATCAAAGCAACAGTTAAAACACTCAGGTCACAGTATACAGAGGAAGACTTGAATAAACAATTTCCTGCAATGGAAAAATTAAATGGCTAATAAACTCACATTAATTGAAGTTCACCCTTAAGGAAATGAATGCCAAGTAATGTTTTCAGTATACTACCTAACAGCTATTAAATACAATTGACTTTTTCTCATGTAATACCCAGTGTGGGAGTGTTTGGCCCATAAAATCCTGAGCAAAGTAAAATCTGCCTCCATTGGTCAAGACCTTTCCCCTCAATACAGAAACATGCTCAGATAAAGTGAACTTAAGAAAAAGCCCTCACTTCTACACCTTCCTCAACTGCTAATACCCCATTTTTCACTAATCCCACTTAGTACAAGTCTCTATGGACAGATGTTCTGCTTTTCCTGGAACCAATTTATCCTGTACATTCTTTCTTCTACTTGTGTTTCCAATTCTACCATTTAATTGTAAACAAGGACCCCTGCATAGGTGAGTCCAAAGTACACTTCATTTTAAACATAATAAATAAATATATTTGTTAATTATACTAACAGGTAAACAAGCATGATAATCTCTCAGTGCCAGGCTAGGCTGGGCTGGCTCTCAAATGAACTCAGGGAAATGTTCTCAGCTTTCATTCTCAATGATTCTTTTCCTGTAATTTCTGCCGAGCTTTCAGACTCGCCGGAATGGTGTCTCTGAGAAGGCCTCTGTGTGGAAGTCTAAATTTCTCCCCAGTGCTTGGTGATAGGACTGAAGCTCTTGGGTTTCCCAAGGAAATGAGCATATACCATTCAGGCCAGGGTAGCAAAGGATGAGGGACAGGAGCAGAGGAGATATTTTCACCTTCCCTATAGATGCTCATTAGCACATTTCCTTGTTATTTCTACCCATTAGCATCATTTCCTGTGGGAAATTTTTCTGGAAAGAAAAAAAAATTATGGCACACTATGTTCCCAATAGCCCAGGTTCTGGGTCAGGGGAATCCCATTTCTATGATTTCTCTTCCATGAACTCCCCTGTCTTCCACAGATATAACCTCCTAGCAAAATACCCCATCCATTGACTTAAAGTTTATTGCAAAGTTCAATACTGAGGTGGCCACTGGGTCTAGTCCCTTAGAGCTATCTATATAAAAGTACTATTCCCCTCTTTAATAAAGAGGATAACAGTATTCATTAATATAAAAACATGGAAACCATGGATGCTACACTCTTTTGCTTGGTGACACATTGCCAGAACATTTAAGAATATCATGCTTGTAACAAAATTACCACCTATCATTTTTCCCTTGTTTATAAAATGTTGATTATGAGAAGTGTATTTAGACCATCTTATGCATCAGAGCCTGAGCCTAGCAACATGAACAGAGAGTCTCATTTAATTTCCTTGCATATTCTTGTGTGGTGCCCAATTTATTTCTTTAATAGATTTATTATTGTCTCTATAAATTTAAGATTAAACAAGAAATTAAACACTTTATATATTTTTAAAAGTTTACATTGTAGTAACATAAGAACAATTAAAAACTTACATTTTAACCATATACAAGTTTCCAGTTCTGTGCTAATATTTATAGGTACAACATGTGGCTACAATCAAATCATTTACCTAAATTTTTCATCACCTTAAACAAAACTCTGAACATACTAAGCAATAACCACTCCCTAACTTGGTCCCTAGTAAAATAATCTACCATCCACCTCAACATATTTCATATTGGCAAGAAAATATCATATGTGTTTTTCATGCCTTGTTTATTCTTCTCAACATGATATATTCAATATTTATCCATGTTGTGTCAGGCATCAGAAGTTCCATTCTTTTTGCTGCTGAATAACATTCCATTTAGTGTATAAATCAGCTTGGGCAAAGGGATCACTGGGGATGGGCCATATTCTGTTCTGATTTGTATTCTGGTTCCATGGATTTTATCCTGTTTTTGAAAATTCATTGAACCTGTGATATGGCACTTTTTCTTATATGTATTATATAAAAAACAGGAATGTTTAGAGGTCTCATTTACACATCCATTTTTACTACATCTTTGAAGTTCATTCTTCCCAAATATGGTGTGGCTTTCATGTCTATAGGTGCAGTAGCTATTCAAAAATAAAAGGAAAGGGAAGTGGGTGAAGCTTAGTGATTGAGCACCTGCTTCCCATGTACAAGGTCCCCAGTTGAATCTCCAGTATGTCCCAAATAAATAAATTAAATAACTAATTAATAAATAAAAATAAACAAAGATTTAATAACTTAAGAAATTCCCTGAGTTGCCATACCATCCATGGATAGCCTCACTCTAGACCTGTGATATGTGGAAAAATAAACCAAAATTTCTTGATGTCATTATTCTGGTGAATTTTCTGTTACTAGCAGCAGAATTCTACCCATAACTAGATTAACTCTTCTTGATACATTTTAGAATTATTCCAACATTTCCCACTAAGAAATGAGCTCCAAGGTTAAAAAAAAAAAGTAGATGTCACATGCATTTTGTCATAGTCAAATAAAAATATCGCACTTTATTTTTTTGATGGCTGCTGTACAGAAAGAATGCCTTGATGAATTAGAATACCTCCAATGTAGAACAACTAGAAAAAGGAAAAATCCAAATACATGCCATGGAGAAACCATATATATAAACTCAATGTTTTATTATGCATAAGATTGTACTAAGTGCTCATGAAACCTGCAAGAGAAGCTTGGAGAGATCATTGGTCATCAATTCATGAGGTCCTTCCTGATAACCCTAGAGTCTCCAAGTTCCCCCATCTCTTCTCAACTCTCCCACTTAAGAAAGGGGCCATGTCCTGCCAAAAGAAGGCACCTAATGCCTCTAACTCATTCCTTTCTCCAGTGAGTGTCTCTGTTATTTAATTGCATTTCAAATGTGACCTAATACCCACTCCCTGAATTCCTCTTGGCCAGGTGTGTTGGCTCCACATTCTGCCCAGAGATCATACTCCAACCAGACTTTGAACTGAGAGGGCTGCTGAAGACCACCATCTTCTGGCAGAACTAGGAAGTGCATGTGAGGGAATTAAAGGTGAATAAGTAAGAAAGGCTTTTTCTGGCCTTTACAGTCTGCCTCCCCAAGGCCCTTGGAAGCTGGTCTGCAATCATTACTGGGTTCATTGCCCAGATTTGAGCAACTAACAGGTCCTAAAGACCCATAAATGGGCGAACCAAGAATCAACGAACAGCAGTAACACAACTTAATGCCAGAAAATCCTGACTAAAGAGAAAGAAATTGAACATCAGAGAAAAATCACCATGATAATAAAATGCCTAGACATCACCAAAAAATTACAAGCCATACTAAGAAAATGGAAGAAATGGCCCAAGCAAAGAAATATATCAAAAGGCAGGTGAAATACAGGATTTGAGACAAATAATCAACAAGGTATAAACAAATTTCTAAAATCAGCTGTGACCTGAACAGGACAAACCTTTATGATTTCATGGATGGAACATCAAAAACAGCTTTGTGGAGCACCTCTCCACTAACTCCCAAGATCAGGCTACAAAAACCTTAAGAGTATGTGAAAAACAGCAAAACATGTGGAATAAATGTCAGTTGTCACAGCCAAAGTAACCCTGGGCTAGCCTAGGTCCAGAAAACCCCAAACAGGTGTGAGAGCTCACCTTGAAGAAGCAGAGACTTGCCAGCTGGATGCAGAACCTTGAAGAGCTTGGCAGAAATCAAGACATCTCAAGACCATAGATCAGCTAAAATATGAAATATGAAATATGTCAAACTTTTTGGGGGGAATATTTTATATGCAGCACTAGTTAACCATTATCATGAGAATAGAATTGAGAGCAATAAGGAAAATCAACTTCTTCTTACTTTGAGCCTTCTTTCAGAAGTTGGAGAGCAGTATTACTGATCATTCCCTTATTTAATAACCTTCTGGATAACTAGTGAATTTAAGAGTATTCTTTGAGAGTCATTTCCATATAAGCAGGAGATGTTGGAAGAACATGCAAGTTTATGCAGGAATACTTACTCAAAACCCACCACTTTCAGAGGAATTATTGTACAGAATTTCAAGCTCTTCATACGTCATCCTTTGATCATAAGTATTCACTATGGTCTTGAACATAAATGCCAAAAAATGGGTAATAGTGTTAAAAAACAGATTTTTTGCACACATGATCTTTACAATCTATGACAAAATGTAGAAAAGAGGCAGATATTTTGTTTAGAATAACAGAAAGAGTCTTATTTAAGTCCCATTAAAATAATACAGAATATGTTATCCAGTCCTGAGCCCATGGCATAAATGCCTAGACATTGAAACTTAGCTTAGTGTTGTGGGGTGCCTAAGAGTTACCTCCAGAAAGCCTCCTTGTTGATTAAATGTGGCCTCTCTATAAGCCAAACTCAGCATATAAATGCATTCCTTCCCCCAAGCATGGGACCTGATTTCCGGGGATGAGCCTCCCTGGCATCAAGGGATTACTACCAAGCACCAACTAGCAATGCAACTGGAAAAAGACCTCAAATAAAAGGGGGAAAGGTAAAGACAAATGAGTTTATATGGCTAAGAAACTTCAAAGTGAGTCAGGAGGTCACTCCGGAGGTAACACTTATGCACATCTCAGCAAGTATTCATGAACTGCCAAAGTGGATACTACCCCAAATAGTGGGGCTCCTGAGGACTCTGGAGACACCCAGGTCCTATGGTTCAGCCAGATTGCTCTGGAGTTTGAGGCCTTACCAGTGGGCCCTACTTTGGAGTTTGTGCTCCTGAGAGTGAGAGATTTGGACTCAGTTATGGCTTCCCTACATATGGCTTATCTATCCCTTCTATTTAAATCTATACTTGGTGCTGGAGTCTGTATGTGTACATCCAAGAGACTGAAATCTTTTGGATGTCCACCTTACAGCTGGGACCTGAGCCTCACAGAGTTGCAACACTTACTCTCCAGCTCATTGGACTCACCCGTGACAACTAACAAGGAAGTGAGGATTGACAACCACCATACCAAGGAAATGAGAGAGCCTACAACTGCATGCAAAAGAGTCCCATTCAATGTCTGTATGAGACAGAAGCCCCTCTCAATTAGAGCTGGAGCAGACATTACCATCCCAGAAACCTCAAGATTGGGGGATGAACTATGGACTATTGTGCATATAGTGAAATACTTACTGATATTCCACTATAGACTTATTATGATTCTAGCAGTGGAAGAAATTACACCAGTGGTGTGGAGACAGTGGCCACTGGGGTTTCTAGGGGCAGGGAGAGGGAAAAACAGGTTTAATATGGAAGCTTTTTTGGGACTTGGTAATCATCCTGAATGACACTGCAATAACAGACATAGACTATGTTCTATCTTCCCATATACTAAGAATTGTGTGGTAGAGAGTGTAAACTACAATGTGAACTATGGTCCATGATCAGTGGCAAAGCCCCAGGATGCATTTATCAATAGCAATGCATGTGCCACACTAGTGAAGGATGTTGCTTATGTGAGAGTGTGTAGGAGATGTGTGGAGTTGAGCATATGGGAATCCTTATATTTTTTTTGTGTAACATTTATGCAATCTAAGTATCTTTTAAAAAATAAAAATATATTAAAAATGTAATTATACATGATTCATAGCTGTCCATTAAAGTAAGTCCATCAGGAAAAAAATGCCTAGACACACAGATGCCAAGATTTCTTACTACATAAGTGGATATGACTCATCCAAACCAATTATTTACTTTGGCAATACAGTGTATGATTGAATGGTTTACTTCATCATATTTAAGTTAATATCTGCTGAAAGCAAGATTTTCTTCCATGGAATGTTCATAGATTCATAATTTCAGGTTATGAGTGTTTGAGCTGTGCAATCACAAGCAAATATTTCAGCCCCAAGAAAAGTGAATTTTGATGGCTTCCCTAGAAAGAATCTCCTCAGAGCCCCTTTATTTCTCACACTGTTGTGATGGGCTTCATTATGGGCATGACAGTGGGGTATATCACCAAGGCTAGTGCATGTGCATTTTTCATTGTGCATAGCAGAAGAGCTCACTCATATAGCAAAATAAGGAGACAACTACAGATAAGATGAATAGGTGGAAAATGTTTCATACTTCCACTGAGTCAATGAAGATGCATGCATACAGGAACAATTTTCAATAACAGTAAAGGATCCCAGTGAGGGGACCACCACCCAGAAGGTGAGATCTAAAGTACATCACTTATCATCATGAAGCCATCTAATTAAGGTCACAGAACCAGTGGTGTATTTCCAAGTGTGTACAGAACAGTTACAACACCGTTAAACTTTATATCATAGAAAACAGGATATTTATAATTCAGGATACCCAAACCAGCCGTATACTTAAATGTATTTGATATGCAAAGAAATTCCATCTAAAATGTTGAGTAAATGTTCCTTGGGGAGATCAATGAATGATGAAGGTCAGAGTCGGGGAGAAAAAACAAAATGGAGGGGGCCCATCAGAGGGGATAAACATAAGTCTTACTAGGTCCCTCCAAGGTACAAAATTACCAGAAAATAAAGTTTTCTATTTTGGCCACTTCATGCATAGAAACCAAATTGCTCAGAGATTAGAGTAAGAATCATACTATTTCTTTAATGGTCATCTTGGAGAAAAACTTTTCAGAATGCAGAAATGGCAAATATGCCCACTCCTCCTCTCACCTACAGCTTAACTTTACCAAGAAGAAGGGAATTCAACTGTGCTCTTAGAGGGAATATATGCCTGGTACCACCTCACTGCTCTCTTTAGAGCCTGAGCTGAATCTCCACCACTCAGAAGGGAAAGGACTCAGGGAAAAAGGGTCTCAAGGAAGGCTACTGGAGCCTCTGCTTTGGGAATCTGATACAGAGACAGGCAGCATTCTCAGAACATGATTTCTATTGGGACAAGCTGGCTTAACAAAATGGTGAGTCCATCACCTTAACGACTGCACACCGTTGTGCAATTCCCAATACCATCTTTTTTGCCTCTCTGGTCTAGAAAACAATCCTAAATGTCTCTCTTTATGTAAACCAGCCTTCTCTTCAATCTCAACATCTCTCACGTGTTTATCAAGCTACGTTAGAAATGTTTCTGTAGTCATTAAAATTTCCTCCATTCTACCCTTATGGATTCTCCTATATCAATTATCTATAAAGTCTCAATCATTCATTCATTTGCTCAAGAACCATTTTCTTGAATCCAGTGTAATTAGCACTTGCAAGCATTTCACACATCTTCTGTGTGAAGTGTGAAATGTTACTTAATAAATCTTCTGTCCCAGTTTTCACTTTTGTAATGGGGATAATGGTAGTATCTACTTCACAGGGTGTTTATAAGAATTACATTAAAGGAGAAAATGCATGGGAAATCATTACTAGAGTGTATAAGACCAATGTAGAACCTGTAAAAGTTCATTAATGTAATTGGTACACCACAGTAAATATATTATCATCTGTTAAATCAAAACAATGGTGATGATAACAAAATGAGCTCATGCAAATCATACACAGCACAGTGCTTGCGTCATTGTGACATCAATAGATTTTAGCTATCTTTACTCTCATTTCTTATTTACAGATTTCCATTCTCTATTCCAGGATTTTAATATTTTTGTTAATATTTGAAATGATTCTCTGTTTTCTAAAAGATTTTAACAGCATATCTGAATGTGACTATTTTTTTCTCTCTTGCATCCACATATTCATAATTTTCTAATAATGAGAGGTGAGTTTTGAATAATGTAAGAAAGAGCTCATATGATAAAGAAAATATTCTGGAACTAGATAGGGATGATGGTAGCACAACAAATTGACCAATATACCATTGAATTGCACATTTCAAAATGACTACTGAGCTTTAGAAATCCTCTGGGTATCAACTACCCTCCTAGCATCCTACTCATAAAAATTAAGTATTCAGCTGCCAGTACCTCATCTGCAAATATTGAAAACTTGCTTTTCCAGGATTCATATCTCATTTCTTTTTTCTTTGCATTGCACTGGTGGGATCTTCCAGTATCCTGGTAAACCATATTAGTGTCATAGACTTAATATCTTCCTCAATATTTGAGGGGGTTTCTTCTATTGCTACTGACACAGGACCCTACCAGGTCATTTTTGGAGGTATTTGTCATTTACTTAATTCTTTCCTTAATGATTTATCTGTTATTCTCCACCCTGAGTCAACTTTTGACACAATTATTTAAAAAAAAATGGTTTCCTTTCCTGGAGAGTTTCAAATTTTGTCATGGAGACACAAGTAAGATTATCTTCCCAAGTTTAGCACTTACTAAAATCTGTGCCAATTTGTCTCGTTCTTACTTTAATGTATTTCTGTGCAATCTCTATTTGTTTTTCCATGTGAATAGACTTTTCACTATTTTTCTCTAATTGTTGGGTTTTGCCTAAGAATTTATGGTGAGATTTCCTTTTTGGTTCTAGGATTTTTCTGCCTTTTAATTCATTAACTACAGGTTTAACTTTACAATTTACTCCCTTCTCCTTTACCTATATTTGTTTTGTGGAACTTTTATCAATGGCATCATCAAATTTTTAAAATTTTCTTTTCTTAAACTAGAATGCATGTGTGTTCATTAGCATTTGAAAGCAATATTCTAAGAAAATGAATCTAAAAGTCAAGATTAACATTACAGTTTAGAGATTATCACTTTTAACAATATAGTGTAGCCTGTAGCATTTTTTTATACATTGTATATTGGCAAATATGGGTTTCTGTGTAAAAGTTTTGTGTGCTAATTTAAATTCTACATCCCAGAGCAGCAGACCAATTACCACTTGTAGCAGTATATGACTTAATTTTCCCCACTCAATAGAATTTTGCATTATTATTTTTTAAAGAACCTTATAAATCCTTTGGTAGAGATGACTTCATTTTTATTTCATTTTCATAAAATAATAGTGTCATGAAATTTTTTCAAACATTAATACCCTCATGTAAATCTCCTTTGTGAGTTGCTGATATCCAATGTCATGTGTGCTCAAAAAAGAAGTAACCTCTCTGCATGTCATGATGAGGAGATTCGAGTAGATTATTTATTGTATTGTAAATTTCCTGCTTGTTATATTTTTGCATTCCATTTTTTAATATAATGGCCCAATTTTTCATCTTTTCCTCTATTATTTCTACCAAAGACATTATATTCAGAAAGTACTACTCCTTTTTAAGGCTATAACTATGTAGAAATTTATATATCTCTATATTCATCTATATTTTCTTCTAACAGCTAGAATTTTCTCTTCTTCAACATTTGTTTGGAATGCATTTAGGCATACAGGGATTGAATTTAACCCTATGTTTTTCTAAATAGTTAATAAGACATTTAACACTTTTTCATAAATTAAAAAACCTCTTTAAGATAACTAGTCATTAAATATATTCAATTTAACATGAAGTAAAATAATATGTCAAATCATGGTGAGCATCAGATTAAATATATAATTCATGGGTTATTTCCTTTAAAATCAAAAAGTAAAAGATCATTGTCACTTTTCCATTATTCTTGAAATTGTCTGGAATTTCAAACCAATGCTATAAGATCTAAAAGAGAAATGGCAATTATGAATTATATGGAATCCCAGCTATTTATAAATTATTTGGAGATAGTAGACATATTTGAGAAAATTTTTAAGATAAGAATATTAAGAAAGCTAACATGATATAATAAATATCAAAAAAGTCAAAATATTTTCTAATGTAATTGCAATATCAAGAGCACAATGGAGGGAGGAATCGTAATCTTTACCAACATTAATCCTAAAATACTCTTAACAAGAAATGAGCATGATGTTCATGAACAACATTGGAAGAATGTTTACACAAATAGTATTTTAAAATCTAAAGCAAATTTTCTATTACTGGAAAAGGAAAGTGGACTTAAAATAAAGTCAACTCTATATAAAGTAATTTACATCTTAATGGAATCCTCATTAAAATTCCAATAATATTTTCCTAGCATGTGGCTAGAAGATTCTGAACTCTAGTAGGATGAGTGAATGAAATTATGAAATTATGATAAAATGCTAGGTGAGTTTCTCTATTAAAAATTTAATATACTATAAAGACAGATGATTAAAAATAAGGACAAAAAGTTTTGACAGTTTCCTCACTGTAAAAGCATAAAAGTCATGAAACAGATGTTCATTTTTAAGAATGTTGCTTTCCAATGCTAATGAACACACATACATTCTGGAGTTTAATCACTAAGCACATGAGTTTTCTACATTGATCAAAGGGAATATATGCTAAAGCAAAATAGGGAAAACTGCATCTACAAGGGAAGGTATATAGGAAATGCATACTTTCTGCATGATTTGCCTGTAAACCTACAACTGTACTCATAAAAATTTTAATTTAAATTAAACAAACCATTTCATATCATTAAGAAAACCTTGAGGAAATATCTAAAAATAGGTGGTACGTAAATAGAATATGCCACTTCCTTGTGGTAGAATATTTTAATCTGATGAGCATTGAATTATATTGGAAAATGTTCAATAGATTCTCTTATATGAAAAAGAACATTCTTTAGCCTTGATTTCATCTGAATTTGTATCAGACAAAATGTCATATAAATGAAATGTAAATAATGATTAATCATTAGATTTGATGTTAATTTTTAGCCATATGATTGGTAAAGACCCTAGGGAATGGAACATGGACAAATGACTCAAAGGTAGAACAAAGAAGGAAATTTGTAATGATTGGAGAGCTCTGCCCTGGTATTTGGGGAATTTCTATTCCAACATCATTGAATTATAAGGCCAATAGCAGCCAATTTTATTGTGGAAAAGGATGATAGCGTTGGGGTGCTAAGGGAATATTACAGCATTAGATTCCAGCTAGCAAAAGAAACCACAATTTGTCATCAAAGGAGAACCAATTATTAGACAAGATATATGGCATCATAAGATGCTGAGTTTATGATATTGTTCTCATGCTGGAAAAAGCCAATTTTCCCCTTTTAAGTGCAAACACATCCATCCCATGGAAAGAAGGAACCAAACAGATGTAAACTTTCTCCTCTTGGGATTTGTGGAGGAGCAGGACCTGCAGTCTCTCCTCTTTGGTCTGTACCTCTCTATGTATCTGGTCACACTCAAGGAAACCTGCTCATAATCCTGGCAATCATCTCAGACTTCCACCTCCACACAACCATGTACTTCTTCCTTTCCAACCTGTCTTGGGCTGACATTGGTTTCATCCAAAAAATGCAGCTGAGCGTACAGACACTGAATAAAGTTACCAGCCATGCAGGCTGCCTCACCCAGATTTTTTTCTTTGTATTTGATGCCTGGACAGTTTACTCCTGACTGTAATGACCTAGGAATGCTTTGTGGCCATCTGTCATTCCCTACACTACATGGTCATTAATAATCCCCAGATCTGTGTCTTGCATATTCTGGTGTCCTGCTGTCTCACTCTCTCAGTGTCTCAACTTGAGATCTTGACTGTCTTTTTTTTAAACATTTATTTATTTATTTATTTATTTATTTATTTATTTTTAAATTTTAATCAATTTTTTAAAGTATACATTGATTACATATGTTACATAGAAATTTTAGGGGTACCCATACTCCCCACCTCCCACACCTCCCACAGCCTCCCACATATACATCTGTCATCAGTGTGGGACATCAGCTGCAAAAGATGTACACATTTTGGGGCTTTGCCACTAAGCATGGGCCACAGTTCACACTTAGACCTCACTCTCTCCCACACAGTTCTGCATGATATGTGATGATATAAAATGGCCTGTATCCTCCATTGCAATGTCACCCAGGAGAGTCCCCAAGTCCCAAAAAAGTCCCCATATTACAACTGCCCTTCCCTCTCCCTGCCTCCAAAGCACCCAGTGTCCACTGGCTCCACATAATTTTATAATTTCTTCCATTGTGTGAATCACAACAAGTCTATAAAAGGACATCAGCAAGTCCACTCTAGTCCATAGCACATCCCCCAATCCCAAGGAGTCTGGGATGGTGATGTCCCCTCCACCACCAAGTGAGAGGGGGCTTGTATCCTGTGGATACAATGGAGAGATTATACTGCCTGCAGGTGCAGACTCTCTCCATTCCCTGGGATAGCCATTGTCCATCATCATCTCCCCACTAGGCATCCTGGATGAAACCATTGAGTTGTAGAGTAGGAGTTGCAGGTCCACCAAGCCTCTGGACCCATCCGGCACGTGGACGGCCCATATTCTCTGGCCTCTGGAAGCACACCTAAAACTGTGGCATCACATGTAGGTTTGACTAGAAGAGACAGATGGACCATGTGCAGGGAAGACATATTTCGGTCAGACTGTGTCACTTTCAGGAGCAAGGATACCAAATTAGGGCCAACTGGTAAGGCACCAAGCTCTGGGCCTAACTGCCCTGATATAGGACCTGGATGTCTCCAAAGCCCTCAGGAGGCCCCTTGTTTGGGGTGATATCCATATTGGAAACCTAGGAGGTCCTACTGGGATCTGCATTGTGTTACCACTGGGATGACCTCCTGACTCACTTTGAAGTCTCCTAGCCCTATGAACTCATTTGTCTTTACCATTTCCCCCTTTTATTTGAAGTCTTTTTCCAGTCATACTGCCGGTTGGCATTTGTTAGTAAGCCCTCTGCCAGGGAGGCTCATCCCCGGGAGTCATGTCCCGTGCTGGGAGGAAGGTAATGTATTCATATGCTGCATTTGGCTTAGAGAGAGACCACATTTGAGCAACAAGGAGGTTCTCAAGAGGCAACTCTTAGGCAACCCGTAATGCTAGGCTGTTTCAATTTCAAAAGCAAAGCCTCATAAGGCTAGTCATCAATAACAAGGGCCTATCAATGGATCATCCTCCTTTGACAGACTCTGCACCTGCACTTAGGGGGCTGTTGTTACTCTGCTGGAGAATATCACAGAGCTCTTCAGGATGGGAATTCAGTGTTCTCCCATTTGTTGAGTAATTCTTCACCCAGTCACCATGGCCCATGAGTATTAGAACAATTTTGCATATGTTTTATGTATGTATGTTCAGGTGGACTTCCTCCCATGCACCCCCAACCCTGACACCCCTCACCAATGATCCTCTCCTGTCCCTTTTGTAACCCTTCTGTGATCCATAGCTTCTTCAAAGGTGAAGCCATAACAATAGCCAATTGTAATGAATAGGAAAATGAAATAATGATATTTAAGTGTAAGAGTAAAAATATATGAGAACTTAAAAAATTAAAAATTAGAAAAATAGAAAAAATAAAATAAAATATTATTAAAGGATTGGATTGGTCAAAAAATGTGAAAAAAAATATATAAATTTTTTTCCATTTTGTCTTGTCGGTGCAATATCTGGTGTCCAGTCTGCTCCATGGCACCTTCCCCTTCTCACTCCCAAGCATCCCACAATTTTTCATTTAATTTTCAAAAAAGTTTTAGGTCACAGCAGAGTCACACACAGAATACAAGACATTCTCATATACTCGACCTCCTCCCCCATTCCCAACCCATACAAAAAACCTTTTGTATGTGGATAGCAGCACCTACATAACTGACATGCAGATAATGAAACATATTTCCCAAACATTGTCATTGGCCCACATCAAGGTCCACACTTTATCATACACTTATAAATTTTGATGACATTCACCCTGTGTTGTGTCTATCACTGCAAGGCAATGGAAAACTTTTCAACTGGCCATTAAGTGCCCCTTGTTTGATCCACTCTGTCTCTCCCTCCCCCTCCCCTCAGAGTCCACAACGTCCCCCTGACTCAACTCTTTGGATGACAGGGTTCATAGATACATGCAACAGAGTGTCTTGTTTCAGTAGTTCCACCCCCACTGGGACCCGCCTCTGCTCCCAAGAGTCACCCCTTTGTCTATTTCTGAGTGAATCAGACCTCTAAAAATAGGGAGTCCATCTCCTTCCCTCTCATTGTGTGGTTCTCCACCCACTGATACAACACATTAAGTCAGGATGAATTCTCCCACACTACCCCAGAGCCCTTCCCCAGATACTCAACTCCGAATGCCACCCAACATGCACCCCCAAGC
>PVKH010018850.1:0-15013 GCA_004027955.1 Chaetophractus vellerosus | reverse complement strand
GCGGGGAAAGCCACGCCTGCGCGGTGACCGGTCTCAGCACGTGGCCGCAACGGGGGAGAGGGGAGATATGTAATAAAATAAATAAATCTTTTTAAAAAATTTTAATTTTGTGTACATATACAGTCATACTCATAACAAAACAGGGAAGAAGGATTCATGACTATTACAGTCCTCGTTTCTGTAACTGGTCACGTGGTCGAAGTTCATATTTATCACTACCTTCTTCCATGACCCATTCCATGTTCCCATTACCCTCAGCAAGCACCTCAGCTGGCCGTGGTTCTTTGCCTGGTGGGGTGACCCAACCCTTCATTCCCGAAGATTCTGGGCCATTGTTAGACCTACTTGAATTGGTTTGCTGCAATTTTCCATTGACTTTAATCACAGGGCATGGTAGTACTAGGAGACACCCTAGAGGATCTCCTGTATTCCAGGCAAACTCTTCTTTACCCCCATTATGTAGATGCAGTCCTATTTCCCCTTGATAGTCAGGATCAATCACCCCAGCCAGCAAAGTAATTCCTTTCTTTGCCTGTTGATTCACAGGCAAGAAGAGTCCAAAGTGGCCAGGTGGCAGTCTTAACTTCCAGTTCAATGGAATCATTGTAGTGTTCCCTGGTGGCAGCACTCCTCCTTTTGGGACTAAAACCTGTAGACCAGCAGAGCTTAAGGTTGTAGGGACGGGAAGCAAAAATTTTCCTAGTGGATCACTAGGGGTAATAGTGAGTGGTGCCACTCCCATTTCCACCCCTTGATTCCTGGACCCATGAATCCTGGTTATGGGAGAAGCAGCACCATAGAGAGGACGCTGATTTAGAGCATACACAGCCTCCTAGAATTTGGTAGAAAACCACCTCAGATATCCCATGTTTAAGACTCTGCTCCTCAAGAACCACTCCCAGTACCAGCTGTTCTAGTCAGGGTTCTCTCGGGAAACAGAATCAACAGGAGATATCTGTTAAAAATATAAGATTTAATAAGAGTCTCTCACGAGACTGAGGGGATGCACAAATCCAGGTTCCGCAGGCAGGCTGCAAGCCAGAGGCTCCGATGAAAGACCGATGAAGGGTCCTTTATGAGTTCCTGGGAGAAGTTCGCTGTCAAACGACGAGCTGGGAAATTCTCTCTGAGTGTTAAAATCAGTTCCCTTTTATGGCAGTCAACTGAATGGATAAAAGTGTCATCCATTCTTGATCCAATCTCGCTGATGATGCAGATGTAATCAGCCATCCATGCAGTAAACTCAGTTAGCCCAGTGCTTGCTGGACCTAATAGCTGGGCACAATTACCTGGCCGAGTTGACACATTAGCCTAACCATCACAACACCCCACAGAGAATTTTGATCAGAAAGCTTGGAAAGGGAGGTTACTTGGCATATGACATGTAAAAAGAAACTCAGATAGCACAAAGGCTCTATACCTCTACTTTTAATCATTGTTTTCACTATATAAAGTTGTATGCTCAATTAATGTTCATTCTTTTTATTAAATGCACCCAATTTTCCTATATTCATAAACCTCCTATATATTTTCAAATACAGACTCAAAAATTATTAGCAAAATAAGGTAAGTATCCTCATAGACATTTAATTTTTTTTCTTAACCATATGTTTTCATTTAGTTGCTTAGTATGTTAAATTTATCTTAATTTTACTAAACATGAAAGATCAGAGTAGCTATAACGTTACATTGTAACTCCTTTATTTTCCACCAGATGTCACTAATGCTGTAATATTCCAATATGGTGACTTTCTTTGGACAACTGTAATATTCTTCTGTTCTCATTGGAAGTTTACATTGAGATTTCTTGCCACAAAAATGTAAAGACATTAGGGGCAAAAACCCACTTAGTTTCCTTTATTTGATAGCCACTTTACATGAATTATTTCATTTAATTCTCCCAAGAACCATTTGACCTAGTTTTTAATAATACCAATTCACCATTTCAAAAATGGAGGCTCAGAATTCAAGGAACATACCAAGGCCTTTATTTCAGTAAATGTTGGTGCTGGGGTTTAAGATCAGGTCATTCGCCCTTCCAAACCCATTCACATTCTACTATACCTCCCCTCCAAAAAGAAATCAATAAGAAGTAAGAAAAAAATTATTCATTAATGTTTTCCTTTCTCAAACACAATATGCACTAACTTTTATAAGAATAGTTATTTCTATAGCCTTGTATTTGTATTTCTGAACAAAAATTCCTAAATCATTTTGTAGTTATCTTAGTTGTCACCTTATCTCAAAAACAAAACAAAACAACTCCTTAGGGAAGGAAAACCATAAGTTAAGATGAACATGTTTTCCAAGCAATTTTTGTCATACATATAGTCTCTAAATGTTGCCTGTCTTGATTTGCAGACTGATGACCAGAGTTAAGTAAAGACAATTAGTAGATTGATCTTTTGAATGATAGGCATGCTAACTTTGCATGATGATAGCAAATCCTGCTAAACATTATTCTAGCTCATGTTCCTAGAAGGTAGAACTCAGCAAGTACCAAGGAAATCAAGTAGCATACTTTTAATTGAAAGCTAAACCACACTTTTGCTGTGGTTTTTTCTTATTTTGAATGCACCTTCTGCTTCAATATTCATATATGCATAGGGTAGGGTACACATCGTTTTGATGGCCCAAGGTCTTATAAGTTCTTTTCTGAGAAGGAAAAGTGCAATCTCCTTTTGTAGAATTTTCCCATTGGATTGGCATTTAGGAAATCTGCCCCTTTTTCTATTCTACCCCTAGTAAAGAAAGGTTTAAATAAATGAAATACAATTCAGTAAGGAAAAGAAAGGTAAAATTTGAAACTAATAACTGCCATTTTGTAGCCTAATAATAGGATCTTTTCCAAATTAATACTACCACTAGTTGCAAAAGTGTTCCACAGTCACAGAGCACTGAGGCATGCTTTAATTTTGAGGGAAAAAAGCATAGAAGTTAATGGGTTAGTTTCATCAGAATTGTTGCTTTTAGCAGTAAATCTTATAGATGTGAATAAAACAATGTAATTCCATATTTAGAATTATTATGTTACATCCAAACCATTTACAAAACAATTTTGTGGTGCAAATTTTCATATCATGCAGTATTTAATTAATAAAAATTTTTCTTAAAACAACACATCAGAAAAACTACAACACACCGGAAGATTGATAACTTATACACTCACTAGTTATTATTTTATTCATTTATTAAACTGTTTATTGGGCAGTGAACAAAATAAAATAAGTCTTTGCCATCATGGAGTTTAAAATCTTGCTGGAAAGAAAATAAACAAGTAAGCAAATGTATATATATAGATTCAAGAGTGTTAGGTGCTCTGAAGAAAATAAAGCAAGATAAGGATGTGTATAGGAGTGACAGGGAGGGAAGTGGTGACACTATTTTAACCAAATAAATAGTAAGCCTATGTAAAGAGATGACTTGGGGCAGAGACCACAATCATGCCAAGGAGTGGGCCATGTGGAGATTTGGCTGGAGAGTGCTAAGCAGATGGAATGAGCAGCAAGTATAAAAGCCACAGGTTGGAATATGGTCTATTTGATGAGGAGACTGAAGGACACTGTGGCAGAAATATGGGGTACAAGGCAGAAGTCAGAGAAACTGGCATAGTCCAAAGTATGTCTGTCCTTGTAGGCTTTATAAGGAGTTTGGGTTTTAATCTAAGAACAATGGGAAACCACTGGAAAGTTGTTAGCAGTGAAATTATATGTCAAAATTGTGTTTTTAAAAGATCACTCTGGCTAATGTGTAGAGAATGGATCATGGGGAATGGGCAAGAGTGGAAGCATGGAGACTACTTAGAAGTTAAGGAAAGAGATGATGAAGTTGAAAGTTTAGATTAGTGTAAAAATGGAGATGGTTAGAAGTGGTTGGCGATGGACAAGATGTGGGTGTAAAGAGATAAAGGAATGAAAAATGCCATCTAGCTTTTTGGCCTGGACAACTAGGTTAATGGTGGTGACTTTAACAGAGAAAATCTGATGTGGGTGTGTGGAGAAAGAACAAGTATTTTGTTTTGGATGGGATTTTTGACTTAAGGTAAAATGGAGATGTCACGTAGTCAGTTAGATATTTGAGTCTGGAGCTCAAGAAAAGAAATAGATCTAGCTAGAGATTTATGAATCATCAGAGCATAAATTAACCTGTAGAAAGAAGTCAGCAAGGAGATGAATGCTGAAATTTGAGTATTATGACACACAAACACTTAGACTTAGCAGCATTTGTTACTGATTCAAAGAATTGGGAGTTTGGACATTCTTGACCATCCTACATTTTGTAGTATGTTAATATATTTTTTAGTCTGTGAATTTGAGTGATAGGGGATCCTGCATTTTGAGAGAATAACATGTGCAGAAAAAGATGACATGGCTCATGAAGAGTCTAGAAGAACTGTCATATACAAAATAAATTAACTGGTAATATATTGCCTGTAAGATTGAAGACCTAAAGTGTAAGCATAGATACCCTGATAATTACTTTCAAATGTTAGGACAGTCATGTTGGAACAAGATAGGATTCCTTTTGTTTGGCATCCTGGGGTAGAACTAGAAATGGCTGGAAACTCCAATATAAAGTAGAATTTTTGTAGCAATGAGTGTTGGGTAACAGTGGGACTAGCCAATCTTTAATACTGAGTTTTCTCTTCTCTCTCTTCCTGAAAATATTCATAAAGACCTTGAAGACCATATCCTATTTTTTGGAATTAATTTGACTTTATTTTGTACACTAACCTGTTGAAGGGATTTATTTACTTTTTAATTTTTTTAAGGATCCATCTACTTACTTTTACCCATTTAATAACCCCCCCCCCCCAACTGGTTCCTGTTTTTGTGTCCATTTGCTGGGTAACTCTCTGTATCCGTTTCCTGCCCTCTCTTCTCATTCTTCTTCTCCAGTCTGCACCGGGGTTTGATCCTCGGAACCTCCGATGTGGGAGAGAGGCATCCTGATGATCACAAAATAAGGACAGCAAGAATATTCACAGTAAGCTGTCCTTTTTTGATGGAAGGTGAATTAAATGATTTGTATGTTTGCCTCCAACTTACTGAAGTTATAAATCCAAAAAGTGTACAGTTACTATAAAGAAGGTAGAGTTACAGTTAGTAGAATTTTTTACTAGAATAAAATATAAGAAACTCATTGATTAATTCAGTCGATTGGGAGTAGAATAGGCAATACAAATTACATGATAAGTTTCCTTGCTCCTCTGACAAATCTAATTTACAATAAAGTTAAATTTCTTAGATGATATATTTATGTAAGAATAGTCAAATAACAATAATAAATTTTCTCATTCCATTGCAGTTTGACAGTGTTGTTAGAATATAAATAGACTCAGACTCTCTGTAGTTCTCGTACTTGAAATGGTTTTTTCATATATTCCACATTACTGTATCATTTATATTTTCACTTTAGAAATCGCGGTTTGTTTGTTTTGGATTATTCAAATTAATTCTCTTTTAGTAAAAGACATCTTTTGTTTTCATGTGAGTGCTTTTTTAAAAGAAAATTTAATCCAAATTAATGTCTGTTTGGGGTAAATTCTTATTAAAACCTATCACTTGACTTGAGTCCATATCTAGTGTCTTGTGATTTTTTGCTAATAATCATTCTGATTTAAAAAGGAGTTATAGAAATTTGGCTTTTGCTACATTCTTTTTTTTTCTTTTCTTTTTTTCCTTCTTTTGCTACATTCTATATATATTATGCATCAACTACTAGAGTAGTGTGGAGAACTTTATTTGTGACATGACTGACTGCGCTTTTTAGGTTATAGTTATATTTAAGTGGAATTTGTTTTTCTATTAACAGAAGCCCTTTTTCTACAATTTTAAATAATTGTAGTGTATCAGTGAAATAAAAGTAATCACTTTAGATGGCTTAGCATATATTCTTCAAAACATTTTTCTATAGATATGCAAACATATATATGCATGTAGTAAACAGATATATATATAAACATGTATTTTATTTATTTTATAGGATCTTATTAAATATATTGCTGTCCTGCCTCTCATTTAATAGCATACAGAGTTTTTCCATGTCAATGAATATTTGGCATTTTTTACCTTTTTATTAAACTACTTTTGTAGTAAGCCTTTCCAACTTTTATGTAAAATCATTTAAATATCTCAATTGGGTTTAAAGTGAAAAGTAAAAGTTTCTCTCCTGCCTTTCTCCCTTCACTGATTTAACATGTTTACAATTTCTTATGCATGTTTCTATATGAAAGCATTTATGTATTACATATTTAAGATGCACATTAAAAGGATCATATGACACATATTTCACAACTTGCTTTTTTCAATTAGTATATTCTTCAGTGTAAATTTGTATGCATCTGCCTAATTTTTAAAACTGTATCATATTTCTATAATTTATTTAATCTCATGATGGGCACTTATGTCATTTTAACTTTCTAGCTTTGCAAAAATAAAAAAGGTTGCCAAAAATACTTTTCACATGAATCATGCTTTAGTGCACAAGTAAAATTGTGGGATCAATGGGTATGCAATTTGTGCATTTTTTTTTTTTTAAGTTTAGATAATCTCTTTCTTCTCCTGTCCATGGCCAAAGAAGCTCATCCTCTGACTCTGCCAACCTGTCAAGTAGTGTTTCACCCTTTTCCTAATGGTTTTTGCCTTTTACATCCTTTTAGTAACTGAGTTTCTGGAACTAACTGGTTTTTCTTTATTGTGCTTTACAAAACTTAACCATGTCTCATTGGGTGACTTTGTATTTATGCTTTACCCAGATATTCCATCTTCAGATGACTGTGACCAATGAATGGAAGGAACCAAAACACAGAGGACTTTATTCTATACTGTATCTATATTGTCTAAAGAGTAAATCAGGTATGAATTTATGAACAGTTGTGAAACATAATTTTCCAACAAATCATAAGATTTGCTCATTAAGGAACCTGTTATCAAATTCTTTGGGGAATTAATTTTTGATCTAACTGGTAGATAATTTTTACTCATTTTCATTAAATATATGAAATAATATTTCAAGTTATTTTATTCAATGTAGCCATGATAAAAATGTGTTGGCATAACTATGAAATGGAAAAAAATGTACTATATTTTAAATTTTGTTATATTTTCTATGAACAGACTTTAGATACCTTCCTATTCTTCATGATTATGGTTTTGAAAATAGAGATATTCACCAATGCTTATTTAAAAAAAAAAAAAAAGTAAAAACAACCTTGTTGGGCAAACTGCTTAATCTCCATTAGTTTTGACAACCCTGTTCCAATATGGCAAAAACATTGTAGCCCTAGCAACAAGACTATTAAAAAAGGCCTAGAGAGAAAAACTTCAGAGTTGACCCTGATTACACAAGTCAGTTTATGTTACCATTTTACCTATTTTTATACTCTTACCATCTGACCTATTTTTACACTAGAGAAACATAATATAGTTTCATTTATTTGTATAAAGTCCATTTTCATCTACATTTATCTGTATCATTTTGCTGCCCAAGCTTGTTTACACAAAGGAACTTAAAGCAGAGCAAATCTTTATTGTCTTAGAATTTTATCTGTACTAGAAAAGGCCTTTGAGTTTAAGCTGGACCACCCAGACTGTAATTCCATTCAAGGGAAAGATCTCAAACATCTGAAAAACTATCTAGATATGGTCATATCCAGTGGATGCCTAGACATGGATATGAGTTTCTTCCTTAAATGTCAGTCTCATTGACCAAGTACAGCAGTTAGTGGTTAAGGGTTGAATCTGCAATGTCCAAAATATTTCATGTCTAAAATATAGTTATTAGATCACTGAGTTCATAGTCATAATAGTCAATACAGCTCTGTAAAGAACAGGCTGTTCAGTCCACAGCCTCCAGATGTAGGAAAAGAAATGCATGTGTGTTGATCATCTATATCTACCTCTGTTCAGCCTAGTTCTTCCTAAGTAAATGAAGATTGGGGGTGGTGGAGGTGTTGGAGAGCTTGGGCCACAGCCTAGGCCATGATCTTGGAAACTGGTGATGGGATGTGGGGAGAACAAAAACAGAAGCAAAGGATATGATAAAGTCTAAGTCCCTAATGAAGAGTCCTCAGAAGCAAAGAATGGTTCCCAAACCTCAATTCAGGCCCATGAAGGAAGAAGAGTATAGGGAGAGAACTGAATCCAAAATGATTCAACTTTGCTGATGCCCAGTGAGTTCCAGAGGATAACCATAAAGCAAATCCATGAGGGAACACTGTCTAGAGAGAGAGGATCCTTTAGAATATCTTTATCTCAATTTGTGGGCTGGGAGGGAGCCACGCATCCATGACAAGTATTGTCTCAATCCTCACAACAATCCTATTAGGGTTATTATCTCCATTTTACATATGTAAAAACTGAGATTCAGGAACATTCAGTCATTTGTCTAACTTCAAACCTCCAGAATCCATCCCCAGGCCTGACTCCAAAGCCAATATTCTTGTTATTATATCTTATTGCCTCTCAGTGCCTAGGAGACAGAGGAGAGTTTCCCTACTCAGTGTGCACAGACTTAGCCTCAAGAAGACTAGAATACCAATGAACCTCACCCCAAGCTGGGAAAGTAAGAACTTGTAGACAAAATATTTTCGTATGAGTGGCATTAACTTAAAAAAAAATACTTTCTCATAATCAACACAAGGATATTTTTCTCTATAAGGGGAGTATTCATTTTCTTCCATCAACATTCTGGGTTTTGTAATCAAATAATGTGTTGGAATTTGGGCTTAGCACATCATTCCAACCCTTCTACTTTATGGGTCTTAACCGGTTTGAGAAATAGACACAGGGAACAGAAGGAGATTGAAATATAATGTGTGCATTATTACCCAAATTACAGGTTTCTCTAGTAAAGCTAGGTAGGAGAATTAGGTTTAGACCTAAGGCAGAAATAGAGCTTGCTACTCCTTAACTGAACCAAGCAGTTCATGTAGTCACAGGTGTTGAGAGAGTTGGCTATCCCTCTCAGCAGGGAAATCATATATCCCCTTTATCATGTTGAGGAACTTTCCTTCTATACCTATTTTTCAAAGAGTTTTATCAAGAAAGGATGCTTTTCTGCATCAATTGAGATGATCATGTGGTGTTTTTTTTCCTTTGATTTGTTAATGTGGTGTATTTCGTTGATTTTCTTATGTTGAACCACCCTTGCATACCAGGAATAAAACCCACTTCCTCGTGGTGTATAATTCTTTCATAATTTCTCTCTTGTCTTTTCTGGCTGCAGAACTCTCTTTAGTGTCTGCATGATCACTGGGCTATATTTCCTCACCATCCTAAACCCTGCTTCTTTCTACACTGTCTTTCTGGAACTGCTGGTGGGTATTTTGGTTTTTGTTCACTACATTTGTAGTGGACATTACACTAATTATGCCAGTCATATTGTTCAAAATAGCTTCCCATAATACTTCATGAAATGAATGCAAAGACTGTATCAACAACATAAAAATGTCTCAAATTTGAATATGAAACAGCTCATTATTAAACTCCCCCCCTTAAACTAAATTCCCTTGCAAATGTAAAAGTCCATAGAAATTAAAATCCAAATCCCTTCAGTCCCAATTTTATACAACTGGGTCAGTCTTAGCGAAAGAGTCTCACTCAGATGCATGGGTTCCTATAGCTTAGTTGTATCCTGGACTATCTTTCATAGGAATGGATATAGTTTCTTAACCTCTTCCCAGTTAATTCAAATCTTTAATTAGTTCTACTCTCCAAACATCAACAAATCACAAAAGAAACTGCAGCTCCCCTATAGAAATTATCACAAACAAAATTATGGTCCCAGAATTAAGTGAATGGTGTAAGCTAGTTTGATAGTTATTATCAGACAAAGAACATGGCAGATAACTTACTATTATCTGGGTTGTAGACAGTAAGAACTTGAGAACAGCTGGGTTTTAGACCCATGGAAGTCTAGCCAGCTGCACCGGTGTTGAGTCCACTGCCTGTGAATCTATATTCACTGAGCAGAAATTGACCATCAGTAAGTTAATCGTGTTTCCACATAATTAATAATAAGTGTGTATTTTTTTGTTTGTTTATTTTGTTGTTGGTACTGGTGAGGATCTCCTATGTATATTACCTATTTTGTCAGAGAGTAACATTTGAGACAATATTGTCATCTTACAAAATTTAGATATTCTGATTTCCTCATTTCCTATATCAAGTGTCTGGTGCTTTTTTACTTCAGTGCAAGATTGTGGTTACTCTAGAGAAAACTACTCCCAAATTATTCCAGGTGTGTTCTCTCCAGGATAGTGGAATGACATCTACTCTACAAAAACATAATAAATAGGGTAATGACTGCCACCCTACTCCCTCAATACTATGTTTTAACTTAATAACATATCACATTTTATGTATTATGAAAATAATAATTGTCATCACTCTTCCATAGACTTTGCAGTCTTACCTGGCCAGGTCAGGTTAGACCCAGCTGGGTAGTAGTTGTTCATATTCAAAATTTAAAAAGAAATTAAAATATGAGGATCACAGTAAATACCAGTGAGTCAGAATTACTCTTGTTAAGAAGTAACAGAAAGATCCCAAAGTTTAACAAACCTTTAAGAAGATTCTATATATCTTGGGCCAAGGTAGTCAAAAGTTAGTATTCCAGAAGGTTAGAACATTGAAAAGATAAAACAAGCACAAACATAAAAATATGCCAGAAAACCTGAACTTCTTTTATTTCTTCCTGTCTTAGTAGGATCTGACTCTGAGTGTAATGAGAGTGGCTGCAGCTGGGAAGGAAATGATGCCAAGAGCTGCAGCTGCAAAAAGTAGTTTTATTTTTTCTTTTAATGTTTTATAGTGTAAAATTAATACATGCACAAGTTAAAATGTCAAACAGTACAGAGTAGGGCCAAATGAAAAGTAGGTTCTCTACCTGACCTCATTCTCCTACTCCCCACTTCTAATCTAGCTCCCTATTTTACACATTTTTGTTCCATTGGTAGTTATCACCATACCTCTGAAATATGTTAATTCCTTTTTTTTTTTTTCTTTAATGTACTGGGGCCAGGGATTGAACCCGGGACTTTATATGTGGTATACCAGCGTTCAACTATTTGAGCTACCCTGGCTCCCAATAATTCCATTTTTTGTTTGTCAATTTTAGATAGTATCTATTAAAAAATGAGATATTTAGTTCATATTTCTTTATCCATCCCACTTATAAGTTTTTCCAGTTACATTGTTTTGGTTCTTCTGGTGGTTATCTTTACAGAATATGTTTAAACTATATTTTTACATCAATTTTAGATAGAATACCTTGATTTCTCACTGTGCAAGGTGAGAAAATTTTTGTCTGTCATCTTCCATATCATTCTGCCACCTTAACATTCAGACTTCCTTTTTTTTTCACAAGATCAATATTAATATTAGATTCTTTTTTGTAAGAGAATCTTATTATTGTCTTCCAAGTTTTGTTTATATGTTCATTCTACAAATTGAAACAATATTTACATTATTCCAATTATTAAATTAACCTGTACTGAAGAACCAAATAGTATGGTGTCTACCTACTGAGGAAAAAAAATGTAATCTAATGTCATTAAAATGGAAAGAAAAATGTTTCAAATGTCAAAATTAAAAGAAAATCCTTATATTCAGTCTTTAAGCCCTTCTATTAAATTATTCATTTAGTTAATGATAAGCTTTCATTTCCAAAACATCGTTCTTCTTCTTTTCCCTGTTTCATAGCTATCTAATCTTTGGCTTCTTGAAGGTGTTAATGTACTTTTTTTTCTTCTGTCTTTATCTTGTTTTCTTTGGGAGTCAATTGCCTTGTCTGTTACACACGGACATTCTCATTTTCGCTGTTGGTTACTCCTAAGTTGTTTTTTTTTTTAAATCTATTTCTTTTTTTCCATATTTATGAATGATGGAAAAGGCTGATCAATATTGGTAGCATAATTTCCACTGTGGTTGTATACGTATGTTACCTATTAACTCCTCTCCCTTGAATGAAAAGACAGATGGTATGGTCTAGGTATGTATAAGCTATGGGTACTATTTTAGGGTGTATTTACTTTCTTCATCATGTATCTTTTGCTATAATTTTAACTTTAAAAATAATTAGAATATTATTTATCTTGATTACTTAGGTTTTTTGGTGCACACTTAAATTTTATGTCCCCAAGTCTCACCTCACCTTGGGCTAAGGGCCTGAAAAGTTAAATATAATTTCCAATTGTGACCAGCAGGGGACAGCAAATGTAGTAGAGCAAGTGCTTACTTCCAGGGCTCCTCACTTTGTGTAAGTAAAAATCATTTAGTGGAAAATAGAGTGTCCAGAGTATCAGAATCAGGAGGCAAATTATTGAAAGGGATGGTGACTCAGGAGGGAAATCAATTTGATGATGGATTGGAAAGGTATAGTCAAAAGAGAGCCACAATCCACAGCCAAGTTTTGCCATGGGGATGAAAACACCTAGACTTCAGGAGGTGAATCATTAATTAAAGCACTTTCTCAGTCCTGACTGCTACTCCTAGACTGCTTAAAGCAAAGTATCTAGTTCCTTAAAATTATAGGAGCCTACCATCAACCTTGGGAACTGATGCAAACTCCCTGTCTGAGAGTATGTGATATGCTGCCAGCAGTGGCTAAAGGTTCCAGAGCCAGCCATTTCAGGGAGAAGAGACTGAGTGGGATATGGACACCAAATATAAATGATGACAAGTGTTGAAGACACTATCAGGTACATGCCAATTAAATAATGTAGGCACCTACTTAAAAGTGGTATGTCCTATAACATGTTTTCTTCCCTTCTCTAAGTGGAGAATCATTGGTTGTGGAAACACTGTATGACTTTGGACTCAGAAAACCTGACTCAGTAAATTTTCAGATATGAAGCTCTATTACTTAACTTTATTGAGGCTCTCTTTCTCCATCTCTAAGAGTGGAAATAATGATTCTTACCTCACAGGCTACTACAAGGAAGTGAGATGACATATATAAACTAACTTTCAGAGAACCTGGAACTTTGTAGTTTCTCAATCAATTTTAGTATTTGTTAGCTCTCTCTCTCCCTTCACTTTGGTCATAGAAGAATATCCATGATATTACTGGCTATTTTTGAATATAAAGTCTTTTTGTCTCATATAAACATGACTAATAATAAATGATACTGTGACAGGAACCATGCTAAGTTTCTTTATCATTATCTCATTTAATTCTCTTAACAACCCTATGAGGTAGGTGCTAGTATTATCATGACTTAAGTGAAGAGGACACTGAAGCTTTAAAAGTATAACGGATTTGCCCAGTGCTACACTGGTAGTAAATAATGAGGAATTCAAAACCAGGTCATTTGATTCCAAAGCTCATGCCTGTGACCCCACGCAATTTGCTTTCTTACATAGAGACGTTTAATCAACAAATAAAAATAATTAAGAGAAAAATATAGATTAAGAAAATAGACTTGTCTTTGCAATGTGCTTAACTGGTACTATTAGCATGTTACCTCATACCATCTTGTCTACTTAATATTTATAATAAAAAGTTCACTGATCAATGAAATAAATGAAAACAGATCCAGTTAATATTGATTCCATTTACAGCTATTTCTTGAAATAAAAAAAAAAATAGCGATGATATTTTGAAAGAAAATTAAGCTTACATTATGCTATGTAGAGGTAACTATTACATGTAACTACCAGACTAAGGAAGGCTCTCTTCATTTTTCTAAGAACAAGCATCTCTCCTCTGCTTCACTACAAGAGGAAGGTGGTATCAGAACACCATTTCTTTTTCCATGGATACCCAAAGAACAGTCATGAACAATCCTAGATGTATATCAGAATCGCCTCATAAGATTTTTAAAAATACAAATATTCTAGATTTTACGAATAGAACGACTGCAGGGAGAGGGACGAGGGGGGGAGGGGTGGAGGCACTGCCTTAAATGCATTCCCATGAGATTCTGATGCACACCAAAATTGATTTCCAGTAACTAGATTGTAGAAAAAGGGAGGTTTCTTGGCCTCTGAGCACTCTGAAAGCCAGAGGCAGAGTGGGATAGTCACCCTGTATAAAATCTGGAAATTTGGAGATGGTGCAGAGATAAATCTGCCAAGATGTCTTGTTTTAAAATGATTCTGACAGATGCTTGCTGGAAGGCCAGCAAGAGTTGCCTGCTAAACTGACATGCTTCTAACTACAGTAGGCATGTCCCAGACTACCACAGTTCCTTTAAAATCCTTTCTGTATCTGGAGACCATTATCTGCATGACATTCATGATAGTTTTGTTTAGAGATAAAAGGCCTAACAAGGTCTGAAATGACTAAAATGCCTAGCATTTCTGGCTCCTACATACTTTTTCATGATTATCTCACTTTCCTATACTTTCTTTTAGTGTCTCTAATCCAGCAAACACTTTCATGTCTCTAGAACGTCACATATTTTATCCCTCCTACAAGAAACGCCCCTCAAAATACACACACTATCTCTCTTTTCCTTTTCTCCCTCTGTCTCCTTCTACTCCCTTGCCCAATCTTCTTCAAAGAAACCTTCTTTGCATATTCACTTTCTACAACCTAAGTGAAATTTCAGTCCTCCTTTTAATCTCTCATCCCTCTCTTGAAGGGTACTTTAAAAATATCCAACTACCATATAACAGCATCTGCACTTTGGGGCATTTATCGCAGGGAAAAAAAGACTCATGTTCACACAAAATCCTGTACATGAATGTTTATAACAACTTTATTGATAATAGCCAAACATATGAATAACCCAGATGTCCTTCGAGGGGTGACTGGTTAAGCAAACTGTGATATGTCCACACCACAACAGAAATGTATTCTCTCATTAAAGGCTGCAAGTCCTAGGTCAAGGTGTCAAAGGAACATGCTCCCGCTATTGTCTGAGGGAAGAATCTGTCCTATGCCTCTGTCCTGTCCTCTGACAGAGGCCAGCAATCCTTGGGGTCGCTTGGCTTTTGGCATAATTCAAAGTCTGCCTCTAGGATCACACAGCCATCTTCTCTCTCAGTGTCTTTTTCTGTGTCCA
>PVKH010018849.1:0-15000 GCA_004027955.1 Chaetophractus vellerosus | reverse complement strand
AAGTGAATCATTGACATATTGCAAATTTTCTATGCAAACTTGCCTCCTGCTGTTATCCCTGAAGCTCAGGAAATCCAAACACTTGTGTTTCAACAAGGGATTACAGTAAACTCTTTTGTTTACAGCCAAAAGAAATGCCTCACAGTTCTTAACCTCAATTTTTTAAAAAGTGTTTTTTCTCTATAATATTTTTATTGGCTCTTAAAAGATTTTTTCATATCTAGACCCCTAAATAAGTGAAATTTACATTAGACTATATTAATGAAATATTTTTTAGGTAACCATGCTTAAGACTTTTAAAAAATATAACGTTTCCTCCAAGTTTTCAGCTATAGCAAAAGGTAGTTATGTATTCCAGACTCGAGATGAATTGCTGCCAATACCCCTCGGACTTTCCGTTGTTTCCTTGGAACTGTAGTGCATATCTGAATATACTGAGTCCTCTTTTTACCTATTGAATATTTTTTAATGCCCCAGCTCTACCAGTGCTCATAGATTATCTCTGGAAGGACTGTTAGTACCAATCAGTTTTGCAAGTTTGAAACTAAAAATCCTGATCTGGTATCATTGTGGTGTATAGTGAAGGTCTTGGGGAAGAATACTTCTGTTCACTTTACTTTCAGGTTAAAAGTATTTCTAACTTGCTTGCAGCTTCCCTTATGGCTTTGATCCTAGTGAAGGAGATAAACCGAATACAGAAATCTCCAAAGTATGCATCTAAAAGAGCATGCCTGCTTTGACAGGGCCCACGCACCTCAAGGCCGCCCGGCTCTGAGGGAGCTTGGCTGTATTGGATGATGAGTTCATCTGTTTCGGATGAAGGCCACCACCAGCAAAGCAAAATCGCTTTAAAGCCTGGTGTCACTTCTCTTAAGTTGCTCCATTAAACAATTTTGAAAATGCGCCAAAGAAATGTGAAAGAACTTTCTGTCGCAGCACTTAAGAAAACACAAAACAACCCTCCCACCTACCCCCCCTCCAACCACACACACACAGAAATGCTGCAGAGAACAAAACTTGAGACCTTTTGTAGGATGCTTAACAAAGCAGAGCCTTTATTCTTGTTTCAGGATGCGTATTTATTACAAGTATTCTGGTTAAATATTGAAAAGTTATATGCTGTAGCCTAGCATTTTGTCTTTGTAATTTACATAAGTTACTGCAGAAAATAAAACTTTGGTTTCCTTTTGCATCTCTGTTGTTGATTTTTGGTGCATTCATAAGCACATCTGTATGGCTTCGCAATATGAGTTTCCCTTTATTCGCAACATGCCTTTACTGCCTTTCCTTCAGCCTGCTCATCCATTACATATCATAAACTGAAAATTCTGCTTTCAACCAAAACACTTCTGTAATACTCAGTGTCTCCTTAAGTGAACCTGTAATGCCCACCTCCAAAAAAAAGGACAAAAGAAATCAATGGAAATAATGCGAATGGCATACAAGGTCATTATGATTTTAAACTATCAAGTGCATGCACCTTGAGAGGAGAACTTACTTCAACAGGGGCTACCCATGCAACTGAGATGATGACTTCTGTCTACACTCGGGTAGACAGAAAACCCAGGCAGACCCAAACCAGTTTTCTTAGAAAGAAATGCCCTGTAAGCCAAATTGGGTATATGAAAAGAAACTCTTATCTCAAAGAGTCGAAATCAAGCTATAGCTGTAGGACAAATGAAACAAGCAAAGTAAATCTCTCTCCTATGTATGCCCAATCCTTACTTTGCCTCCCCAGAAGCAACAGCTCTTAAGTGTTTTGGGTGACTGGAGACGTTCTATGTCTATACTTACTCGTAAGTATGCATTTTACTTCCCCTTTTTGTTGGGGATTGAGTCATGTCCCCCACAAAAGGCATGTTCAGGTCCCAACTCCAGGTCCTCAGGGTGCAAACCCATTTTTAAAGAGGACTTTGAAGATGTGTGCCCAAACTGAATGAGGATGGATCTTAATCCACTATGGCTGAAGTCCTTTCCTTATAAGCAAAGGAAATCAGATACAGAAGGAGAGAAGCCATAGGGCGCAGCCAGAATCTAGAAGTCAACAGAACCTGGAAGAGAAAAGAGAAGGTGCTGCCATGTGCACTTCCATGTGACAGAAAAGGACCAAGGATCACTAGCAGCCAGCCCTAGAATGCCACACTGAGAAGAAAACATCACCTTGTTGACACCTCAATTTTAGACTTCTCCTAGCTCTGAAATCTATAAGCCAGTAAATTCTCACTATTTTAAGCCAGCTCATTGTATGATATTTGTTTTAGTAGCAGGAAACTAAAATACCTTTAAATACAGAAGCACACTATACACTCCTCTGGACCATGCTTTTGGGGATGGTTTTCTGTCTGCACACACGTAGCTCATGGTTTCATTTTTGTGTGTGTGTGTGAACGTTTGGTTAAAGTTTTATTGCATACATTAATGCAGTTTCTCTTCAGAATGTATATTCTGATGTTTCCTGAAGCTTGAGCACTGCTTAAAGGCTTTGCCAAATTCCTTAACATTTGTAACTTCTCCACAGTGATTTTTCTGATGTTCCCCAAGGCTTGCTCTTCGGAACAAAGCTTTACCACATTCATTACTTTTGTATCGTCTTTCTCCAGTATGAATTTTCTCGTGATAATAAAGGTATGAACATCTGGCAAAAGCCTTACCACATGTGTTAGGTTTGTGTGGTTTTCCTCCAGTATGAATTCTGAGGATGTGTATTGTGTTTAGAGAGGTGCATGCTGCTTAAAAGCTTTGCCACATGTTGCATCTGTCAGTGGTTTCTCTCCAGTATGGATTCTCTGGCGTTTCTGGAAACCAGACTACTCCCTAAAGGCCTTGCCACACGCAACACATTTGTATGGTTTCTGTCCAGTATGAATTGTCTCGTGTTTTGAAAGGTATGGACGCCGAGTAAAAGCTTTACCACATGCTTTACGTTTGTAACGTGTCTCTCCAGTATGAGTTCTCAAATGACCTGCGAGGTCTGATTTTTGAATACAGGCCTTGCCACATACATTTATATGGTCTCTCTCTGGTATGGAGTTTTTCATGGCTCATGAGGTTTGAGAAATGGTGAAAGGTTTTGCCATACCCGTTACATTTGAAAGGTCGCTGCTTAGAATGAATTCTCCGATGTGAACTTTTTCTAGCATAAACACTGCTTTAAAGGGAAATTATTACAGGATTTGATGTGCTGTTTATCTTTTCTACAAGTGAGACTTTTGTCAATTTATTATGCCATATCCACGCTAACTCTCAAATTCATGCATATCTTCCCAGACTTCCAAAGTCAAAATCCTCAATGCCATGGCTTTTGTGGCTTTCCAGTATCAAGAACCCCTGATTTATGGCAAGCATCCAATAAGTGGCATAATTCCCACTTATTAATGTCCTCTTTAGGTAATGATTCCTTGATGGTACATTTAGGAGTGAGATCTGCACCTCCTTGTGGAGCACTGCCTCGGAGCATAGCAAGGCGTTGCCGTCAGCCAAGGCAATCTTGTCTCCAACCTATCAGGCCAGCGCGGTCCTGCGGCAGGGCAGAGAGAGGAGGAGAACTCATTGTTTTTAATTGCCACCTGATATTTCATAGCTTAATTGTTCTACATTTTAACCAGCTCTCTACTGATGGACATTTAATCTGCTTCCAGTATTTTACTGCTACAAAAATGATGCAATGACTATCCCATATATAAATGTCTTTATGCACACATGTGAAAGCTCTTCGGATAATTTTCAAATTGCCCATTTTTCCACTACCTTCCATCATGTGCTACAGCCAGGAAACACGAGGAATAAAATAGCACATGGATCATCACTTTGAGGAAGAATGGCCTTATTCTTCATGTTAGTTGAAAAAGAGTCATCAGTTTGTTTTCCTTATATAAACGTTAAGACAGATCCCAAAGCCTTTATTAAACCCACCTATCTTAAGATAAACATGATATGCTGTGTGGAGAAAACGCTCCCAGAACATGTCAAAGTACAACCTTTTATAATGTGGCATAATTGTGGAGTGTTGAGTGCTGACAGCAGCAGAAACACTCTCCAGCATAGATGGGGGTGATGCTTTTCAAGCAAAGTTAAAATGCAGATTGCAAGGAAAAGAGTGAACTGGGCTGCAGGGGAGATCAAGAAACCAGGGAATTCACAGAGTAGCAATTTCTGTTCACCAGTGAAAGGCAGAGAATTGTCAGGCATTATGGGAGTGTGTGGCATTTCTGTGAAACAAAGGACAAGAGCTAAACGGTAATGCTTGCCATAAATCAGGGCTGCTTAACCTTTTTTGTTCCATGGTCCCTTTGGCAGTCAGGTGAAAACCATGGACCCCTTACTAAGTCCACAATACACTGTGTATTATTTAATAAATATATCACACCTGCACCACCACAGCCCCACAAGAATTTTTTAAAATATAAATTCAAGCTCACAGACCCGTTGTTAAGAACCCCTGCCATAAATGGGCCTAGGGCTAGCTGAGGAAGCAATCAACATGGGCTCCAGCAAATGGAAGAGACTACCGTGTCTAGCAACGCCCCAAGAGATGGAGGTGCGTAGAAGGGATGAAGAAAGGTTATTCCTGTATATTCATTACACACCAATATGTAAATAAAATTACATATTCAAGAACCATGATAAATTAGTACTAGACTACAAAATGAAGGATGTGTGGGGCCGAGAAATGAGAAATGAACGGGGCACAGTCAAGTAATGGAGGCTCCTGAAAGCCGAGAGAAGAGTAAGTAGTAAGCGCTCCCTATGTGTCCTTCAGATGTTTTAAAACCTATGCACATGTTAGATAAAACACACTGTGGCAGGCAATATCACAGGCCCCCAAAGATGTCCATGTCTTAATTCCTAGAACATGAGAACATGTTACATGGCAAGGGGGATTAAGGTTGCTAATTGGTTTACCTTAAAATAAGGACATTATCCAGAATTATCCAGCTAGGCCCAACGTAATCACAAGGGTTCTTTAAAGTGGAAGAGGGAAGCAGGGAGGGCAGTCAGATTTGAAGATGAAGAAAAGGGCCATGAGCCACAGAATGTAGGCACTGTCTAGAAGCTGGAAGAGGTAAGTAAATGGATCCTCCCCTAGAGCCTGCAGAAGGAACTAGTCCTGCTGACACTATGATATTAGCCCAGTGAAACTCATTTTGGATTTCTGACCTCCAAAATTGTAATAAGTTTGCATTGTTTTAAGCCACTAAATTTGTGATGATTTGTTACAGCACCATAGAAAAATGATAGATACAAGAGATGCCAGCAACTAACCAATAGTTATTTTTTGTTGTTGCTGGGTTTTTTTTGTAGGTATGTGTTAAAATATACTTTTTAAATTTATTTTTAAAAGATCCTTAGATTACATAAAATGTTACATAAAAAATATAAGGGCTGACCAATAGTTATTGTAGATGACTCAGCTTATTAAATGTTGAACACTGATAATATGCCAGGCACTGTGCTGAATCCTAAGGTGAACATAACAGGCTCCTACTTACAAGGAGGTCACAGCTGATCAAACAGGACCACCAACTAGTAGGTATTCAGTATTCATTGGGTGGGTGGAATGCCTCTAAGACCTGTTATGACCTGGTACCTTCCTTCCTTGCTGACCTAGTCTGCCTCTTTCTCCCTCACTCTTATTGCCCTTCTGCTGTTCCAAGTTAAACTTACTTATGCCTCAGGGCCTTTGCACTTGCTGTTAACATCTTAGCATGCTCTTCTCCTGGATATATGTATGATTTGCTCCTTCATTTCCTTGAGGTCTCTGCTAAATGTCACCTTTAAGAGAGGCTTTCCCTAACTACCCTATATAAAACAGCACAGCCCTCAATATCTGACAATCACTTTCTAGACCCTTTACCTGGCTTTATTTTTCTCCATTATCACCTTCACCTCCATATAAGGTGGTTCACCCAGCTAAGAGTGAACAGCCTGCCCTCTGTTCTCAAACCTGTGCACCCTAGCAGAGGCCAGGGTTCTGCCAGAGGAAGAGGCTTTTTCCTAATTCATAAAAAAGCTGTTTTCTACTCACTAAGCTGTGTGCCTTTTACTAATTTGCAGAAGCACCATATTGTTTGCTAGCAGTCTATATTTGTCTTTACCTAATGGAAAATAAACTCCATGAGAGCAAAATATTTATCTATCTGTTTACTGTTTCCCCAATGCTTAGAGCAGTATCTAGCACATAGTAAGAATTTAATATTTTTTTGGCTGGGTAGATGGACAAGTGCACAGTGTCAATACAGTGTTGGTGAATGCCTTGATGAGACCGGGGATCAGATACTGTGGGAGCTCAGAAGTAAGGCATCTAACCCTGTCTTGGAAGGCCATGAACTGTGTTTTTAAAAAACAGTCCAAAAGGAAGTTTACTTGGATGTCCTTGTTCTTAAGTTTCACAGTTCCAGGGGTTGGAATAATTCGGAGATAGTCACTTTTGATTTGAGATTGGAAGAGTCTAGAAGTCTACACACATGCTTCCTCTATTCAATTTCTGCAATATTTGCCTGTTCCACCACAGGCTCAAGGGAGGGAATGTGAGCTCGCTCGCTGTAAAAACACTATCCACCCTAATAGAGCACCAGTATTCCATTCTGATAGTGTACTAACCTAAAGCGCAGATGCTACAATTAAGGTTTGCTTTTGGGGTACAAGGTCAGGATGGCAAAGAAAGATTTTAAAAAATCACAGAGGCTTAGAATTCTAGGAATATTTAAAACTCTTCCAATTTAGTTTCTAATTTCACAGATGAGGGAGATACAGAGTCTGTTCTGGAACCGTACTTCCCTTCACAATGACTGGCAAAACCAAGCATTCAGGAAAGAGAACATATATTTAATACGCTTAGAAGCAACTCTTCATAGCCATTTCCTAGAATGACAAAACACTAAAACTTTTCAATTTGATGAAGACCATCTTACCAAGGGGTAAGGGAAATAAGTTTTCCTTTTCTTCTCCCCACATATGTTTAATACTATTCAGAGTCACAAAATTCCAAAGCTTACCCTCACAGAATTATGGGATTGGAGGTGGCTTTAAAAAGCAGGTGGTTCAAATAATTTCATTGAACAGGCTTTAAAAAGCAGGTGGTTCAAATGCTTTCGTTGAACAGGCAAGAAAACCGGAATTCGTGGGCTGTGACTTGCCCCAGACCGCAGATCAAACTAGAACCCTGATGTCCTGAAGCCAAGTTCACTGGTCTCATCATTGTGCCAGGTTGATGGTTCTCTTAAGAAACAGAGAATAAAGGGTGGGACCTTTCTGAAATTTTGACTCAGGAATCTAAGGATGCAAATTCAAACCTTGAGCTATCAGGCTGTCCAGGTTTTATTTGGGGAATGTTTAATCAAACTCGTTTAAATAGCTCCTTCAACCTGGCTCCTGAAAGGCTATCCTGGTGAACTTCAATCCCAGATCTGAGAAGTATACATCCTTCGGGTTCTTTTTTTAAAAAATTAATTAATTTATTTATTTTTTTGTTACATATCCCTCCCCCTTCTGCTTGCTCTTGCTGTGTGTTCATTTTTTTGTGTTCTTCTATGTTGCTTTGTCTCCCCCCACTGCAGTGAGGCGCCGAGTCAGCTCACTGCCCAGGCGGCTCTGCTTCCGTTCCCCTGCGGCTTTTTGCGCTGCCCACTGCGGCTTTGCCTTCTCAGGCAGTCTGCCCACTCAGAGAGGTCCCTGGGAACCCAATCCTGGGCCTCTCATGTGGTATACGAGCGCCTTATCCACTGGGCTACAGCTGGCCCCTCCTTCAAGTTCTTGTAAATATTTTCCTTCTCTCTCTACTCAGCCTCCTCTTTATTTAGAAATAAGAGGGACGTATCAGCTCCCACTTAACTTTTCAAAGGCCTCTAGACCATTGTAGAGCTCATGATAGCATCCATACAAAGAGCTGGTGCTCTTTCTTTCTGTAACACCCCCCCCCTCCCCGCCCCCTGCCACTAAAGGCTACAATCTTCCCCTGCGCTTGCCAGATCTGAGTTTTCACCTGTGCGTGTATTTCTGGTCACTGAAGGGATGTGCTATAGGAAGAGATGGCTTCATAATTTAGGACTCTGTGGCGTTTGCCAAATGTGCCTTCTCCCCCCTCGAAAATCTTCTCCTAACTGCTAACCATTAGCGAACTAGTAAACCATTTCTTAGGCTTAGTGGCTTTCTGCACTCTGCTTTCCTTACCAAGCATGGCTCAAATCTTAACTGGAGATGTAAGAGAGTAAGGGCTCCCAGGGCCATAAGTAGTCGAGGCTCTCCTCTGGGATTCGGGGAACCAGAACTCGGGTGGAACTGTGGGGGCGGAGTGCACGTCGCTGAAAATAGCCTGCGTGCAAAGTAGCCCGATATAGCTAGGGCCGAGGAACCCAACACTCTTTGCCATCGTTCGACGAGATTTATCTTCTCTTCCTGCGCCTCCCTCTCCCAGAAGTTGGACCCTTTGAGAAAACCAACAGAGGATTCGGCGGTCGCAGGGACAAGTTTGGGATTGAGTAAGAAGTCTAGCGGGTCATGCCCGCGGGGAAGTGCGGAATGAGGAGCAGTCGGCCTCTCGCGGCCCGGGGGTACTCCGTAACCCCTGGGGCCGGAAGTGTCCCGCGTCGCCATGGCTACGGGCGGCGGCGCGGGCAATTCAGCCGCACATCTAGGCGGGCGCGCTGTGTTTCGTTCCCATGGCAACCGCATTGTCTCCCTAGCCCGAACCCCGGCGGCCAAGGCAAAAGCCGGGCCTCGCAGAGCGTCTCGCTTCCGCAAGACACACTTGCGGCGCCCTGAACGAGGTCTCCCGAGGCAGGGCTCTGACGCCGTGGAAGCCTAGCAGGCCGACTCGGGGAGCCGGGAGGGCTAGTTCCGGGGCGTGGCTTTTCAGCCCTTTGCCAGGTACCCTGCTGCGCTGGGAGCGGATCTTCCACAGTTTTTCGGGTTAGAGCCTCGGCGGTGGGGCTGTTGTCCACATAGAAGAAACCAAGAGAAAGATCGAGAAACTCGGTACCAGAAGGATGTGGCGTGGGGATTTACCAAGTTACGGCGGAATTGCAGAAAAGGAAGGGATTTGTTTACGAGAGAGGGGCCATTGACAGCCGTGTGTAACCTCTTGGGATCAAAGTTTAGGGATCTGAGAGGTCAGAGCCTACTCGACCTGGCCATATTTCTGGAAATAGAGGTTAGAAAAAAGAAGTTAGGGCATCTTTCCCGCTGGTTTGCGTGTTTTGGATGTTCTGGAGCCTGAGTCAGAGAGAACTACGTGAGTCAGGTGGGAATGAGTGGCATTCTGCAGGGTGAAATGAGGAGCGACTTGGTAGGTCATAATGTTCAATAAGTAACTGTTCTTTCGATTTGCATTTGGTAATTTAAGTGACAGGGATAGCGTGAGAGCTGAATTCCGTAAGTGAGCATAAATCACATTTTCACCATGACTTTCAACCATCTCCACCATCAACCAACAGAGCTATCAAATTAAACACAGGAATTTTAACTCCTTATCCTGGGGAAGGGGCCCTAGGGAAGGGGGGTACTAACCTATACAATGGCCATGCTTCATTTGGTACTGAGCTGGTTGCTTTGCTTGGAGCCATCTCTTGCTCTCAGGCCTGCAGACACTAATTTGAGTAAGAGACCATAGATTTGATGATCTAGGAGCTTTAAACGTGTTAACTTTCAGGAAGGGAAAAGGCCGGCGATTTTAGTAAGGTGGAGTAGAAATTAGGGAGACCGGGACCCTAACAGAGTTTTTTTTCTTTGACACGTAAGTGTCGTTAATTTCGGCTTTCCAGGGCTCTATATTCATGAATGCTATAGTCTATAGATTTAGAATGGGTTATATATTTGGACAGTTTCAGTTTATTGCTAATAATATCTGATAGAGGGAAAAGAGAAAAATCTTCTAAGCCTTTTCTTCTATAGAATGATGTCCCATGTGCTTCTTGGTAGGAAGATGCATGCCAGCCCCATCCGCATCCCAACTGACAGCAATGACACCGACTGGGACTCCTGCTTCCATCTGTAAGTACTGCAGAACCTTGGCATGACACTCACTCACTGGCCTGAAACACTGTGCACCTTCCATTCAAGCCAAACCTGGGTGGGAAGCTTTGCATGTGCATATAAAAGAGAAGAGCTTCTACAGTGTTTTTTAATAATTCTGTGTGTAATACCCATGTGTGCTTGTACAACATATGCAAAGATAGAAAATAAAACCTTTTTTCCAAACACAAGGAAAATATTAATTTTTAATAAAGCTTGAGTTGGTTATAACAAGATCAGTAAAGTCATAAATAATTGAATATAACAAAGTTAATGTGTAAATTCAAATTCAGTTTCGTGAAATACGCTGATAATGAGTAAGTAAAAATGTTCACGATAGTTAACACTTATTGAGCACATACTTTGTTACAGACAAATGTCTAAGTACTTTACACATATTAACTCATTTAATTTCCACAACAACCCTGTGAGGGAGTGTATGAGGGTTCTCCAGAAAAATAGGACCAACAGGATATATAGATACATGTAAATATTAAGAAATTTATTATAAGAATTGGCTCATGCAACTTTGTGAATTGGCAAGTCTGAATTCTGTAGGGCAGGTCACAGGTTGGAAATTTCATGAAGGTAAAGTTGAATTCTCCAGGAGAAGCCATAAGTTGGAAACTCCAATGAAGATGAAGGTGATATTCAACCCACCTGAAGCTGGCTGAGATTGAAATTCTTGACTTCTAAAATCCTGGTTTTCAGCTTTAAAACCTCCAACTGATTGGATGAGACTCATTGCTGAGGGCAATCTCCTATGGTAACTGTAGATACAATCAGCCACAGATGCATAGAACAAAAATAACCTCATAATAACAAATCCATCTATGAAATAACCTCATAATAACAATCAAACCAGAGCTTGCATGACCAACAACTGGACACCATAATCTAGACAAGTTGACATGTAAACTGGAGATACTGATATTTTTTAAAGATTTATTTTTTATTTCTCCCCGCCCCCTCATTGTTTGTGCTCACTGTCTGCTCTCTGTGTCCATTTGTTGTGCGTTCTCTTTGTCTGCTCGTCTTCTCTTAAGGAGGCAACTGGAAACCGAACCTGGGACCCCCCATGTGGGAGAGAGGCATTCAGATTGCTTGAGCCACTGCTGCTCCCTGTTTTGTGGTATCTCTCATTGTGTTCCTCTTTGTGTCTCCTTGTTATGTCATCTTGTTGTGCCAGCCCGCTGCACCAGCCCATCGGGTTAGCTTGCTCTCTTCCTTGTCTTCTCCAGGAGGCACCAGGAACTGAGTCCAGAACCTCCCATGTGGTAGACAGGCGCCCAAACGCTGAGCCACATCTGCTTCCTGGAGATACTGATATTATCCCATTCTATAGATGAGGAGATTGAATCAAAGGTAGATGAGGCAAGTTGCTTAAAGGCACATAGCTATTAAATGGCATTCAAACTGGACAGTCTAATTCCAGAGCCATTCTTATTCCTTTAGAACATTTTGGGATGGGATGATTCTTTGTTGTGGGACTGATCTGTACATTGTAGGATGTTTAGCAGCATCCCTGGCCTCCACCTACTAGAAGCTTGTAGAGCTCCTTCTCCCCTCAGACATTGCCAAATGTCCCCTGGTGGCAAAATCAGCCCCACTTGAGACCTACGGCTTTATGCCATGCTGCCTGTTATTAACATCCTAGGGCTGCCATAACAAATTACCACAACTGGGTGACTTAAAACAATAGAATAGTATTTTCTCACAGTTTAGAAGGCCAAAAGTCCAAAGTCAACCTGTTGGCAGGACTGGTTCCTTCTGGAGGCTCTGAACAGAAGCCAGTGTTCCCATGGTCCTCTCCTAGCTTCTGATGATTGCCGGCAATCCTTGTGTTCCTTGGCTCGCAGCTGTATAAATCCAACCTCTGTCTCCATTGTCACATGGCTGTCTTCCTTTCTCTCTCTGGGAGTCCTCTTCTCCTCTAATAAGGGCATTGGTCATTGGATTTAGGGCCCATCCTAATCCAGTCTGACCTCAGCATAATTTGATGACATCTGCAAATGCCCTATTTCCAGATAAGGTCATATTCACAAGAACTAGGGCTTCGGATTTGAATATATCTTTTGGGGGGGGGCACAATTCAACTCACTACACTGTCCAATAGAAATTTAATGCAAGCCACATAGGTAATTTTAAATTGTCTAGTGGCTACAATAAAAAAATAAAAACAAGTGAATTTTATGCTGTATTTTATTTATCCCAGTGCATCCAAAATATTATCATATGAAATTATTAATGAGACATTTTATATTCTTTTTTCATACACATTTTGAAATCCAATGTGGTATTTTATCCTGAAGGCACACCTCAATTCATCCACTGAGCTATCTAGCCGGGCCCACACCTCAATTCAAACTCACTATATTTCATGTATTCAGTAGCCACACGTGGCTAGTGGTTACTGTATTAGCTAGATATTTCTTGATATTAAGGGTTATACAACTATCAAAATGAGTTTTTTTTAATTAAAGTTTTTAAAAATCTGGGGTTCACAGAATTTCTTAGAACTAAATTATCCAGAATTCATATTTATGGTGACAACATATGGAGTAAGTATATACCTCGCAAGACAGGCCCTTCATTATTCTTTTTATTCATTGTATCTTCGAGATATCTAAGTGATCAATATACTCCAGCCATCTTTATAGCAAGTGGTTCAAAGCTAGTTCCAGACTTTATATTCTCAAATCTTCTGTCAAGACCTCAGTGTTTCTCATTCTTTAGAGGTCTCTGCTATTGAAGTTTGCTGTCTTTGGTCTTAGCATAATTACATTAGAGGCTCAATTTAAAATAATTAGGGCTTATAATTTTTAATATCCATAATTAGCAATCCCTTTGGTGGCCCTCATAGATTTACCTTCTGCTCCAGGTCTGTAAAATATGCAGACCATGCCAAATCTTCTCGAGGGACTAAATTTTTTTATATTAGTTTTCTAGAATTAAAAGTCTCCTGCCACAGATTTCCTCTACCCTCACTATTTTTTCAAGCATTCCAGAGACTATCCACTTCTTTTTTCACAATTTATCATTTAGTAAACCATTATTTGTTTTTGAATTGTGGGCTAGGTGTCAGGGTTTCAGGAATGAAAGAGCCTCAGCCTCTTCCCTGGTAGAATTTAATTTCTAGAAGGCAAAGAAGACTCAGAAACAAAGTGGAATATAATGTGATGTGCACTGAAGTAGAGGTTTGGGAGCAAATATTTGCAAGCCCCTTGGAGGATGTCGACCTCTACTCTAGTCAGAAAAGGCTTTCAGCAGAGGTGACATCTGAGTTGTATCTTGAAGGGAGAATACAGAATTTACCAGGCTGAGAAGAGGCAAGTTCAAGACCTGCCTTCTGATAACATCACATCGCCAGTCTTCCCTTGCTTTTCCATTGAGTTAGCGCGACTTCTGAATGCATGCTTCTGTCTCCGGGCAGGAGGAGATCCTGCCTGGGCCTGGGCCTGAGGAAATGTCGCTCTGTTGTTTGCATGACCTGGTTTGCCTGCATGCCTCTGGATAAGTTCTTTAGAACAGAACTCTGGATGGGTATCAGCATGTCATTTTTCTAACCAGATGTAAAGGACCACAGTTGACATTTATTTTCCTTTCATGCTTTTCTGAATTTTCCTTTTTTTGTACAGTCAACATTTATTACTTATGTAATCAGAAAAAAGGAAGATAAATGTTATTTTTTTTTTAAGATTTATTTATTTTATTACATATCTCCCCTTCCCCCCCGTTGCGGCGACGCACCGAGACTTGGTCACTGCGCCCCGCTTGTGGGCGGCTTCTGCTTCTATTCACGGCCGGGTCTTGCTTCAGTTCGCGGGTGGCTGGGTGCACTCCATTCGCGGGCGACCTGCCCTGCCTGTGGCGGCTTTTGCCCTGTCCGTGGCAGCCTTTCGCCCTGCCCACGGCGGCTCTGGCCCGCCCATGGCGGCCTGCCATTCTCAAGGCGGTCTGCCCGCTAGGAGAGGTCCCCGGGAACCGAACCCGGGGCCTCCCATGTGGTATGCCGGCGCCCTATCCACTGGGCTATCGAGCCGGCCCCCATAAATGTTATTTTTAAAACTCTGTATGGACTTTTAAAAGCTATTGTGAATGTAAAATATTCCTTTGGAGACCTTATTTAATGATGAAATAAAGTTTCTATTGTTGCGCTTAAATTTTCAGAATTCTCTTTGTTCTGGATCACTTTAATGATTTTTCTGCTGATGTTAGGATATGAGTTATTTAATTGGTTGTATAGGATGAACTGTTGGGTTCAACATTGAATTCAAATATCTACATTTTGTAGGAATGAGAGACTTTTAACCCGCTCAACTCTTTCCCACTACATTTATTCCTAACACGACTGATAGGGCCATCACACTTCTGAATCTGTACTTGATCTGGTGTAGGGGTCCCTCCCCTCTTCCTGATGGGATCTATATCCTCTTTACCTAGTTGACCACTACATTTTGAAGCTTTTTAAGATTTATGAAAAGAGGATATGTGAAGTCTGGCCTCAGAATATTAGTTCTCTTTCCCTTATTTCACTATATCCGTTTTCTTTCCTGGTTTATATCAGAATTTAGAACCAGAAGGAACTTGGAGATCTTCCAATTGAACATCCTCATTTTATCGATGAAGACACCAAGTCATGGAGCTAATGATAATAACAATAGCTAATGTTAAAAATGCACTTTCTACTGTGCTAAGTGATTTTTACATATTATCTCATTTAATTCTCTCATAACCTCACCAGGTAGGTACTGATATTGTTATTTTACAGAGAAGTAAATTAAATTATAACTTGCTTAGGGCCATTGGTAAGCAGCATAGCTGCAACTCCAGCACAGGTAGGTGGAGCTCCAGCTTAGTTTAATCGAACTACCGCATAGCTGTCCTAATGCTGGGTTTGTTTGTTTTTTTAAATGGTTTGTGCTTGCTGTCTGCTCTCTGTGTCCATTCACTGTGTATTCTTCTGTGTTTGCTTGTCTTCTCTTTAGGCAG